>JAQBSW010003121.1:0-82500 GCA_029291075.1 Eudiplozoon nipponicum
ATATGTATATATGTTTGTGTGTGTGTAATTGATATATAATGTCGAAGTTTGATTCACTTTATGTGGTAAGTATGAATTATCGTTGCATAAGATATCAAATGCAATTCATTTGCGGGTTTGGTTTCGTCAATTTTGGGGACTGATAGTTAAAAGTTATTATTGGATATGGTCTGGAATTTGTTCCATGATATATGTTAATCAATATCATGTAATACGTGCAAGTAAAAGCAATATCGGGCATAGCATTCAATTTTGTCCCTTTACGTGAAAATATGCCCGTTAAAACACATATGTCCAAAGAAAGCTAATTATTTCTTCCTGATGTATATTTCAAACTTAACGCTTAGCCTAAATGCGGGATGATAAGTTAAAAAATATTTATAATAAAATTGACATATATATATTTATTTATTATTTATTTATTTATAATTATAAATAATATAGTATTAAAACCTTAAGAAATACATCTTAATTCATTATTTTTACGCTTTGTTAAGGGTGCGGCAAGGTGGCTCAATGGCTAGAGCAATAGATTTGAAAGCAGTTGTGCCCGGGTTCGTGTCCTGTACACGGCAAATTGTCGGCAATACGTGAAGAGTTTTCAATATGGACGAAACTGGTCTACTGTCTTTTCAAAATTATAAAATGTTTAGTTTATATGAACATATGTGTGTATATATAATGCGATACCTTTTTACATAAAAATCGCAACAAAGATTTAAATAAAAAAAGAAAGTTTTAAATTATTCTTTTCATCACCACCGAGTCCTACATTCCATTAATTTCGAAGTATGACATGAACAGAGAATCATTTCTATGTTTTTAGCCTTCTTTAACCAAGATTTATTTGATTTAATTTCGTTTAGCTATTCCTAATAAATTTGTGAGCTCCTCTCCGTCTTGCATTCCATCCTGACGCAATTATAGCATTTTATTTAATACGTTCCAAAACCGTGCAAAAATCATTTTTAAGTAACAAACAAATTTATATTTTTCCCCAGTCTTCTATCAGGTGGATCCTATCCGGTATTCCTGTGAAACAACATTTATTGTAATCCATACTTGATCCTTCATTACAGACCAGACATAATGTCATTTGGAGAATTTACATAGAATTGATGCATAAATGCTTTATATTATATTATATGTGAATATTACAAAAAAATATTGTGTAAACAGTGAAATTTAATGTTTATAGAATAATGACAGCATGTACATAAGAAAATATTGGAATAATATTTTCAATTGTAATAAAGGTCGAAACTTCGTCAAAATTTTCATTCAGATACTACTGAAACTAATTAATATATTTTAAAAAATTACGGATACTAGATAGTTAAAATTTAGATTTATCTGCATGGTTTACAAAGCAGTGATGCCCCAGTTAGAGTGCTGGGTAACATTATGGAAATGTCTAAAATTTAAACTATACCGTTGGATACTTTAATTTACTTTACTGCGGCTGACTCCTTTTGGAGGAATAGACGGCTCCATTGATTTCATGGAGTTTCTTGGGAATTTGGTACAAGTGGTGTCCCCTCAACACTCGGTTTTTGATCGAGGACGCACCTCTAGCCTTTGCACATCCAAGCGCAGTCTGCAAGGCAGCAGTAAGTTGCATGGTTGCCGTTGGCTGTTGAGAGCTCATTCGCCATTCGGAAGTACGGGGTACTGTCCAGGAGTCCATGTAATCCTGTGGCTGTTGTCCCCTTTTGTGGCTGGGAACACACGCCGAGTCATGGTGCCGTCGTCGGGCTCATGTGGTATTTTATAGGAGATCCGATTGCCGGTCGGAAATCCACCACGCCCTGGTGACACCACCGCCATAGCCCCGTTAGCCCATGTACGATCGGCCATCGAGACATGGTTGACACCGTCGTACCACGTTGAACCAGAAAGAAATTCACCGTCTAATGCCATGATGGATTACGGTATCAGAACAGAAGCGGTTGTACTGAAATCGTTTTTATTACTTTATTATATGTATTCTGATCGTGAATTACTTATTTTTTTCGTCGATGCGCATAAAACTGTTGATTAGAAGAAGCAGGATGTGCCAATTGCTGTTCGAAGGCCATGCTAATTCTTGCTGATTGTCTGCGGCATAAACAGAAGGTTTGCATACAGAAATCAAATTTATAGATTAATCGATGACAATTGCTTGGATGCGCAACATCAAGATATCGATTTGACTGACGACTTGCTGAGCTAGTAAAACACTGTGGTTATTAAGACAGCAGGCGTAGATAATCAGCGTAGCAGAAAGGCTACAGCAACTTTAGGCAATGGACAGGGCAGAGTGAGTTGTGGTGGAAAGGTATTGCGCTTATATATGTGCAGGTCGTATGTGATAGGTTTGTTGTTTGCGCACTTCTCATTGGTTTAGTTTCAGTTAATTGAATTGAATATTTTATTTTGACATTAATTTACTAGACTTTGACGATATAAATTACGCCTTGCATAAATTTCTTCTCGGAAAAAAATAAAATGAAAATAAAAAATCCTCCTTGGAAGATTTGATTATTACTTTATTGTAAATTTCAAAACAGTTGAGAAACTGAATATTGATCTACATATACGTGCACCAAAAATTTATTATAGTTCCCTAATGCTGGGCTGGTCTAAACTCGTTAACTACGTCATCATGATATGAAACCAGATAACCACTTGATATAACTGTACAGTTTATTAGCCATAGAGGTCGGACATACCGCATGAGGCAGTGGCAAGCGATACTAATTATTTTGGAGAGCTGCAGCGCGAAAACTGCAAAATGGATTGCACCGGGTGATGTCAGTTTTAAATTGATGTTTCCTGTGAAAACTCGATCACTGGCAATGGGTGAAGCTCGATGGAAACGTAGGAGCAAATTTATGCTCGGCGTTGTTGTACTCTTTTTATTTGTGAGAGAGTTTGTGAATTGTGTAACTGACAAAATATCTGTATACATGAAAATTGCCAATATTATGATAGGAAGCCACTGACTACTTATTATCGCAACGCATTTCGTTACCTCAGAGTAGCTGGTCATATCACATAAAGCCAATGTGGTGAACCGAACGGTGAAACTCTATGGTTCATGAAAAACACAACATGAAATCGAGGTGCTACAAATAAATTAATGAAGTCTACTTGACCCTTTCTGCAAAAATTTTATAATACCAAAGGGCTAACCATAGGCGCTACACAATTGTTAGCTAATAACTGTTGGTTATATCGAGGGAGACAAGTAAGTATGAAATATGAATTATGTAGATCCATATGTGCAAATCATGTCGCGTGAAATATAGCAAAATTGGGGCGCAAAATTAACGAATATATGATGCATAGGAAATAAAAATTGTAAAATAAATTGAAAATTCGCAGCAATTGTTGGCATGGGGAGTCTAAACGCATGTAGAGGGTTGTATATATCCGGGATCAGGTTATTTGAGAAAAGGTATTAACCTACCCATGATTTCTGAAGTTGGTGTTGCACAATACATGATAATGACAAATATTTTAGATGTCAAAGTCAAGTCGAGCGCGATATTTAGGTTGTAATTGTGCTAAAGCTGCAAGTTATTAATAAGTACTTTTGGGTCTGCAGAAGATTAGAGAATAGAAATAGATCATTCCTCGGTTGGTCGGATAACATTTTATTGAAATAAAGTAGAAATTGAGAAGGTTTAATGTCTGTGTTGGTTGTAAACGTGGTATCTACCTTGGCAGGTGTAGGTCTATGCAAAACCAGAATTTTGACGATGCCATTCAAAATGATTCGCGTATACGTTAACCCACCGCTTGAAATAGTAAAGGTTATGTATTGATCCGCATGACATGTTAAAGCGGCTTTGAATGCATTCGTTAAATCATATCATAAGACTTTGCATGGTTAGGAAGAAAGTGCATTCCATGAACTGCAAGATAATTCTGAAATGATCGGAAAAGAAACACGTACCACTAACAGTAATAGCCTCGTTAGGAACATTACAAAGTACTATACCTTCAAAGTAAAACCATTATTAAATTCATCTACAGTAAATAACGTCCGCAATCTCGTCTACAATAAATTTCTTTACGAATTTAAAATCTATTGGATGCAAAAATGCATTAGGTTTGTTAGCCAGTTCGTATATGCAGATATGTAAACATTTGATTGACTTTATCGGCGACACTGTCTTCGAGGTTAATTCTGCGTGAAATAAATAAATCAACATGAACCACAGCAATAGGTGTATTAAAGCTAATTTTCTCGTTTATTGTGAACAATATTTACTGTTCCCATGTTGCAGGTAATTTCGTAAAATATAAAATACTTTTTATGATAAAAACAACAATTGATTAGAGAATGTGGAAAATAGGATCAAGAAGATATTATAATTTGTTTGTACGGGCATGTCCGATGCGGAGGTATAAGATGATCCATGATTTTATTAAATTTTACTGTGCCTAAGATGCTTCTTTTGAAGCTTGCACTTGAAGCTGAATGAGTCCTCTTTAAAGAGTATAGCCTAACTTCATCAGAATATATAGTGACAGGTAGATACTAAGCTAAATTAGGTTTAATGACATTGATATTTGGAACTATCTTAAAGGTAATTAAAATAAATTTAACACACACGCTTAAAGCGAATTAAATGAAGTGTTAAAAATAAAGCGTGCCTGTTATATTTAATTGCCATTAACAGATCACTTAACTAAACTTAATTAAACAGATTGAAAAGACTGAGTTTTGACCTTAATTAACATCGTTAAATTAAACACTAATAGATTGCTCGGGTGATAGCAACAATTCTTTAAATAAAGTTTGCAAGCCTGAAATAAACATTAATCCAATTGTATTTAATCCATTGTCGAACAATGTAGCAACGCCAGTGCATAATGACTGGCGTTAGTTTTGTTATGTTGTTCGACGTCTGGTTAAATACAATGAGATTGGTGTTTATTTCAAGCTCGCAAACATGATTTAAGGAATCGTTAAATTAGTTTGCATTTTTCACTTCTGAACTGTACACAATAACAGCTACCACATATTGAAATGAGGTAAATTGGAACGGAATCTACCGTTGTTAAATTAGTTTGTAGGTTTGAACAGTTCATTTACAAAAATATAATCTGATATCTCAATCGAACCTGTTACTTTGAAATAGTCGAAGTACTAATATCACGGATTGGCTTTAAAAAAAATGTTGTTCACATTAATATTTTAGCGGTTTGTTGTGCTATAATTGCAACGCTGATGACTTGTGCTGCAAATTTGATATAAACTTGATGCATATTACCAGTAAACTTCGTGAAAAGTGAAGTATAAAATTAATTCATATCAATTTAAGCTTCAATAATAATCTGCACTTCCGGTATATCAACCAAAATATAATGCCCCTCTACAAAAATGATCCAAGTCAACTACAAAAGCAAAATAATAATACTAATATTCCAATCACTTCGTATTGTAAAAACAAATAATGTAAGCAAAATTGACACAGTTTAACTGTTTCCCCGCCGATGTCTCCATTTATAACGATCCAGCTGGAGTGCTGTGTAACATCACGAACATGTCTACTTAGTCCTGATATTGTTAGTTGCTCTTAGAATGGCCAGAGTGACATGAACCGGCTAATGTTATTTTCAATTAGAGTACCATAAATGAGTCGGATTTCCAGAATTCCTTCTAGATGTATACCATGTATTTACCGTTCTTGTCTAAGTGATAGTCTAGGCAATTGCACGTAAGCCAGTAAATTTTATGAGGCAGGATTTGTCAAATACTGTTCAAAGGCCTTGATGGATCCTGGTGGTCGTCTGCGGAAACATCACGAATGCTGTAAAACGTAGAAATCCGATTAATAAATTATTTGATGACGATTGCCTGGTTTCGCAACAATAAGTTAATGATGCTTCTGGCGGCTAGGTGAGTTAGTGGAACAGTGTGAGCCATAATGAATGTCAGGCAGCAGGCGCTGGTAAACAATGCAGGAGAAAATTGATAGCTATTTCTGGCAATATGCCAGTCATGGCAAGTTGTGCGAGAAATGCGCTGCACATATAGATGTGCAGTAGACTCGTGATTGTTTTATGGTTTGCGTGCTTCCTCGTTGCTCCAGTGTCAAGCAATTAAATTTCATACTTTATTATGAAAAAAAATTAAACAATTTGGTATTTGAATATGCCACTGATCGTCTTAGTCCATATTTAAATTATTTAATATCTATATAGGTATTGATTAAAAATTTTAATTTTTTTGTTTAATAAACGAATAGTTCGTTAATATTTAATTGTCAGCAGATATAATAGAATATATGGTAATAATTTATCGCAATTATATTAGGGGAAATTTTCTAAGTTGAAACATATATGAAGCATTTTCCACATGCCAGTGGAAAATGGACATAATATACATATAATAAACTACTCTCAACATTAATTATTTAAAATTAAAATTCACATTCACATTAATTTACGGATATTTAATTTACAATTAAGTGATTTAGAATTGTAAAACAGGTAATGCGAAGTATATTCATTCGCAATTCATGAATCTCACATATTTTAAATCATAAATGTGAGAGTTTTAAATCCAATTTTTATTTGATAGACTGGAACTATCCCTGTCTGATTGAATTTCAATTAAGTATTAGGTATTGAGCTCTTAGTAACTTATTAGATGAAGAAGTACCAAAAATATATGCCTAATTCAGCATACAAAAAAATTGTCATCTCATTTAAATAAAACATGTAGAACAATTGGACACTATAATCTACTATACTAATTTGTATTGCAGCAGAAATTGAATTAACAACATGCTATGAATTTGGCAGTAAGACTTTTACAAGTAACGTCTATCTACAAAATATATTCTTTAAAGGTCAGCCATATTATAATTTTCTAGCTAAGCTAATTTTCACAAAAATAGAGAATAATAACATATAATTTAAAATCAATTTCGATGGAGAATCCATACATTCGTGCGTCGATCGATATCACACATCAAATTTCACTGTAATTATGACATCATTAATTGAAAAACATTATAGATCTATATTCATTTAAGCGGTAAAATGATGTGATTGCATTTCTATTTAAATTTCTCATTTAGTAGATTGAGCCAGCGCAGCTGTAATAGATATATTTTCTATTCCAATTCTGTTTTCGATACATTGTCCTTTTTGGATTACCTTTTTCATGCCTTAATAGCAATATGTCAAGAAAAGACAGTACGTAAAACATATTGGTGTTGAAATTCTTCAGAAAATCATTTTTGATCTGTAAGATTATTTGTTTATCAATATTAGTTAATTCAATAGAAACACATACCCTCCTACTTGGGAATGTTGTTAACCAGATCTCCGAGTCGAAATCTTCTAACATATGCTTTATTTGTGCGCGCTTGTAATGTTCAAAGGTACCGACAATCACCTGATTTGGGAATGCTCTCAATTAAGAAGCTGAAACGCTACAAAATGACTTATATAACACTAATCAGAACTTTAATGCATTTCCAGAGAAACTTGAAATGTTTATTGTCATTTTCACGTTGTCGGCCTTATCATAAATACAGAATGAGTTCCTATGTTTCAAAGTTCCTATTTACAAACGTTTTGCACCAATCAAGATAGATATGAAGAATAGCTGAACGGAAGTGTATATCACGTTGAATCAGCAGACATATTAGATGAAGATAAATTTTTCCCGTTTATTATAGCTTAGCAAATGGTGGACCTATGAGTATTCTAAAATGAAACACAAATGATATAATTTTGTACAGAGGAGACACAAAGGAAAACTAGAAAAATTGACAAAACAGAGAAATTGTACAAATAAAGATAGTCATAATCTCATGATTTGTTGTTATAGATAATAATGAATATATTAATCAAAGAAGCAATTGTCTTCAGAACGAACAGGATTTCAAACCCTGCCATTTAAATACAAAATAGACGTGTAATTCAACGAAGAGCCGATGTTAGGTTTTCAAATAAAATCGAGAAGATTATACGTTTTTTAATATAATCTAAAGCAGTTGGCACACGTGCGATCAAAATGAACGATATTCCAAAGATAAACAATGTAGTTGGACAAATACCTGGCCAGTATTAAGACCAACAATGTTATTGATAAACACACACTTGTAATTTCGTAAATAATGTAAAATCATGCACCACCAAGAAAATAGAACGACTCCTCCAATGTCCAAAATCTATATAATTAAATTCTCGTTAACAAAAAAATTCTTTTCGTCGTCACATTCAATAATGGTAGCCGGTTATTATTTCCCATACCTAACAGTCATCTAAAAATGACTCATTAATAGATGCAATAAGAATTTCGATTCAATTCCAATTGTGAATATTCCAAACAACTCGATATATTGGAGATGGACAGACCGTTTTTTGGTGTACAACTCGATGTCTAAATTTATTTTCCAGCAGCATCAAAATCTAACTTCATGTTAACAAATAATGATTTGTATATTTCAGGTATGGTGGTGACAAGGTTCATAATTATAAATGAAAATGTCAAAATCAATAACGTGCTCAAATATACTAATAGCGTGGACAATCAGCTTCAGTTTGCTTGCGAGTGTAATAGAATACCTGTTTAATGATCTGTCTTTTTTCAACGTAGTGATATTATAGCATAAGGATGGTGATACAAAAGGAAAATATATCGAAAACTGACATGGGCTGAGCAGTATATCGTTTACCACATCGCCTATTCAATTTATCAAAAAAAGAAATTTATTACGCAAGTTATCTTATGGTTTAAATATTATATATACTGAAGGAAACATTTTTCAAAAAACAAATGTGATATAATAAATTTATTGCAAATATTTGGTAAGAAATAATTGTTGAACCAGACAGGACGCATGAACTGAGAGAAAAAGCAATGGAGCCGTACCAAGCCGAAAAGCGTTATATGCATCAAAAGTTTTAAAAAAGACACACAATCCGAAATATTTGCTCTAAAAATTAATGAAACAGTGGATTTCTAAAATGCCTAATATGCCATTGATGCTTATTTAAGCATTAAACACTCTTCTTAACATAAATGTACAGGATTAGTTTCCTGAAGTCCAACAGTCCAAGATTGTTTATGTAATTATATGTCATATGTGCACAGTTCCCATGCTGAATGTAATGACTGATTACCAAGGCAGTGAATTCAAGGCATTTTAATCTGAACACAGCTGGAAGAGGGAGAACGATTCCTTGAAAGCTGAACACATTGATCATAAAATGGCATTCTAAATTAGGTGACTTCATGGTGTTTTTCGAAGCACAAAACGAAAACCAATTAGGCACAACAGAGTTTAATTAATGCTACACCCCTAATCCTCTTTTAAACAAAAAAAATTAGTTCGTCCATGACCTATTCAGAAAATAGTAATTTCTTTGAACTTGTGTAAGCCTCAGCAAGGAAATTCCCCACGTTAATTTTGTTTTTTTATAGCTTATGTATCTGAAAGATTTTAATCCCCTTTGTTAACCAAAATTTTTTTAAATTGTTATAATCAAGATGAGTTCTAGCAAACATATTTGCATTATGATCAATGGACACTTTCATATATGGTTTATTTATCAAACAATGTTACTAATTAAACATAAAATAATCACCTATTCTTGTATCTTGGGACACTAATTTATATGCATTTTGTGAATATTGCTGCGTATTTTGTAAGAAATATCATAAAATAGAACCAGATTTATGTACAACGTAAATAAGAGGTTTAATATTGCATTCACATTTATTACATGTGTAATGGAAAAATATCGCAAGGTACCGTAACATAACTCTTCATTGAAAATCTTGGGTATTTGGACCCTAAAATCACCTACATGAATGTTTATCATATTAGTATTATATTTAAATTCATATAATGTCTTGGGTAATGAAATATCTTAACAAAATCACTTAATATGAAACACAACAAAATTTAAATGACATTATTATAATGGCTTTTGTGGCAGCGTGATGGAACTAAGCGCAACAAATGGTCTTCAAAATTAATTAAATTTGACCAAAATTTAAAATCATAATATGTTTGGCACTTTATAGTCCTGCAGATCCATACGATCTGGCCTCAGTCTTGATCATAAATATAAATTCATTTTAATTATCACACAATTAAGTTAAATATATAAGAGCTGTTTATTATTTGTGGAAGAAAAGAAATTAATGTGCAATTTTTTACTATGTGATGCATCACTATTGACAAATGAGAAATAATAATGCAACCAGACTGATAAACCGAAAAAAGAATGAAATATAATTATTATCTGTTGTACAAAAGTCTATTGTGCTTAATGGCGACACAAAATAAGAAGCTAGTACTACGTCCTATACCCTCAATATATTAGATAAATATGTTGGGCAGATGGACAGAACAATTTACTTTACAAATCTATATACGAGAAGTAGTAAGATAAGTAAATTTTTTTCAACGCAAATTCGTAGGTTACCCACTAGAGGAATATAAAAAATGCTAACACAATCGTTCTTCAAATATGTTTATTTTATTATTATGATTATTATTATTATTATTATTATTATTATTATTATTATTATAGTTTTTTTTAATATAATGAATATACAGGCTACCAATTCAATGGACCTCGCAAAAAGTCTAAATTTCACATAAATTTAGAAATACAAGCAGTTTTTAAATAACGTTATCCTGAAAATCCACACATTTTTGCTTTGAGGGAAATTAGTTTTTGTATTTCTTTGTAATTTTGGACATGTGTACTACGACTTGTTCCAAAAATATATCGCGTAGTTGAATGGTGTAATCTCTTACACAAATGTATATTCAAGTAGTAATTGACTGTACATTGCGTAAATTATTCGTTATTGAGACAACTGAGCAATCCTAAAATCTGTAATATATACAGTGATTTTAAATGTAGCGCTAAGGTGTACATCGTTTTCGTCTTACGACAGATTTAATGCTGCATTTAGCTGAACGGCATTTAGTTATGTATGTTGCGTAAGAAGATCTTTAATTTGTTATAACATCTTTTGCTTGTTTGCTTCTCAAAGCAGTCCCGAGTTTGTTTCAGTCGACTTCAGCCATTGTAGAGGTCTTGTAGGCATACCTTTCGTTGGATCCTCAAACGCATACATGACTTTAATAATGACATATATCAAGAGTACAACGCAGTACATTTCTAGATAGCGGCGCTCAAAATTTATAATGCCATGACAAATTGCTTAACTCAGGAATTTTCTTACGCAATATAAAATAATTTGTACGAGACGAAGCAGAACGAAACGTGCGACGGTCTCACTAACGTCGGTTAAATGATGTTCAAATCGTCAGATTTTATGATCACATCAACATAAAAAAATAATGAATGAAGGTTTCCATTATGCTTGGATCATGTACCCTTTAAATTTCTTTGATGCAATGTACAGACCAAAGTTAATATGAATATGTTCAAATAACATAATAGTTGTAATGACAGATGTCCACGCGATGCTTTCTTCATCGAGCGGAATTTGATGATAAACACACGTAAGAAAGTATACAGTAAACCATTTGCGTTGATTAATTTCTCAATAATAACATGAGCATTATTTATCGGTTAAGGATCCTAATTTTAACTCTGTTGAGGTCTTGCTGATAACTACACAATATTCAGTCACCATTTTCCTTGACTTACACGTAGATCGACGATGCCTTTGTATTAAAATAAGGATGATTAATTCCGCCCTCCGACATCTGATCAAAGAAGGCCTTGGGAGTCTTTAAATTTTTCTGATATTAGAGTCAAATCTGACGTAGACTGGCGGGTCTTTAGTTACTATGTCATTCCGCATACTTAATGCCATATAGATTGGATAAAATTTTTCCATATTTGTAATCTGTCAAATCAAATTAGTAACTGGGTCTAGCAATATACCTTTAGCTGAATCACTTATGAAATGTTTCTTCGCGAAAAATCTAGGTAAAATCTGCAATATTATTTCATAGTTATATTTTATTTATATTTTAAAATTTGTTATAAATTTCTATATTTGGGCCATAAGTAGATATAAAAGTCATAATATTTTAAAAAATTTTAAACCCAGGATTAGATTTTGCTTTTACACTGAATCATTTTTTCAACATAGCAATTAGTAGGGTCGATCATAATTTATTTTAATTTTACTCGAAAAGGTTATGCGATTAAACATTGTAAGTGTCATTTTGCAACAATATCATTCTTGTCTATTTTGAAAGCAAAACGACACATTTAAAACAGATTACGCGCTTTAGTAGAGTTTACTTTTATTACAGCTAAGATATTGTTAATTGCGCGAGTATAATATAATTGGCGATAATAGATGCTAATGATGCAAAAGATCAAAAATCTTATATGCAAATGCATTTAAAATTGTGGCGCATGCTATCTAAAGGGGAACAGTTGGAAGGCTGAATGTACAAATCAACGAACATGTACACTTGTAGATGACATGTTGTGGAAAAGTTGTGGCATTGTCTACTATTACACAAGAGATTTACGAATGCAAGAATGACTTGTGTAGCTGGAGTACCCGTATGAGAATTATTAAGGCGAAAAGGGCCTCAAATTTGTTTTGACTTAAATTTACTTCTATAAAAATGGATTATGATATTCTTTGTAGTCCGGTAAGGTAAGAAAGGCAAGCAAGAGCATTACGGAGATGATGACAATAAAAGAGAAATCAATTCTTTAAGTCAAGTTTGTGAGCTTGAAGTAAACACTAATTCCATGGTATTTAACCAGTATTCGAACGACATTACAAAACAACCGCCAGCCGCAACGCACTGACGCGTTTGGACCTTCTATGATTATCACCAGAGTACGACGGCAAACTGACTATCGAGGATCAAACCGTATTGGATGTATATGGAAATTAAATTTAGATGTGCGGCTCTCCCATTTATCAGTTTCGCATACATTGACCTTGATCGGAAATGTCGGCTGTACAATTTCTTTGCAGTCACGAACATAAACTTTTTGCAGCTTTCGTCACATATAAATATATATAGGCGATACAATTTAGCAATAATTGATTGCACGGGCGGTGGTAACAATTCTTCAAGTCAAGTTTGCGAGCTTGAAGTAAACACCAATCCCATTGTATTTAACCAGTCGTCGAACAACATAACAAAACTACCGCCAGTCGCAAGGCACTGACGCGTTTCGGCCTTCCATAATCATCATCAGAGTACGACGGCAAACTGAATATTAACGATCAAACCAAGATAAATCAAGTTTTATACATATAAAATTGTAAAGCTTATGTAAATGTGTCGAATGCTGCGAGAATGATTTTGTTGCCGAAATTTCTAATCAAGAACAATTTATGCAAGACTAAAAGAAGGGAGATTCTCATATCAAATTTTCCAAAATAATCTGTGAATTGCGATTTAATTCTAGTTAAATACTGTTTGATGCGGAGCACTAATATATATGCAAGTATGTATTAGGTGTTGCGAACCTAGTTACAAATTAGTTCACTTATGACAAGTAGGATAAACCAAAGACAGCATGAACGGAAAGTATAATCTCATGCACATTCGTTTCGTGCTTACTGGCGACTCATCAGTAGGAGCCGGTATTACGCCCTTTAACCACTATATATTTGGTAGAAGAATGTGGAATAATAGGACGGTACAATCTCCTAGACGAATGTGTAAACCTGCAATAGTAAAGCTAACATCATATAAAGTCTACGACAATGCGACTTCAACGCTAACTCACACTATATAATATATATACCGAGTCTGTAAAGGATACTAACACTATGGCTATTGTGTTAGTAACTGATACCTTTTTGAAATCGATGAGTACCGGATACTAACACTATGGTTTCCGAGTCGGTACATGATACCAACCTGATGGATATAAATTTATGCTAAAGTTCACCCAAATTGAGATTTACAACAATTTCCGAACACCTGTTACTCCAGTTAAACCATACACTCTGGCCTTTATCGATATCAGTTATCACATTTCGCGGTAAGCATGACATCATTCAATTCAATATATTACAGTTAAATACTGTTTGTTGCGAAGAGCTAATATATATGCAAGTATGTATTAGGTTTCCGTCCTATTATTCCACATTCTTGTACCAAATATATAGTGGTTAAAGGGCGTTATACCGGCTCCTACTGATGAGTCGCCAGTAAGCACGAAACGAATGTGCATGAGATTAAACTTTTCTATCATACTGTCTTTGGTTTATCCTTCTAGTCAAAACTGAATTAATTTGTTACTAGGTTTGCAACACTTAATTATAGTTAGTCCGTTTGCCATCTTGTAACTTCGATGAGCATGGACGACCGAATAACATCTATACGTGTGGAATTTGCATTAAAATTTATATTTAATCAATATTAGTGAATATTAATAGTACCATTCGTATGTGCTAATCATAACCGAATTCTAATCCGAAAAAATAACAGTTTAATTCTCACTTTCACTAAACAAATCTCCAAATGAACATATATCTATATTAATTTGGATGAGAAAACACCCATTGACTAATCAACTGCAAATTAAATTATTTCCTGTATAGACTTTCTACATTTTCAATTGATCAATAACTAACCAGACTTTCTGTTTAACTTCTATTTCTCTTTCGGTGGTTTATTGTGGATTCATCTATGAATGTGTTGACGTTCGTTTCTTAATGCGTGCGCGGGGAGCGATTATTTTTTTGTTACAAATTGATGTCATTTATATAGTTAGTTTTGTAGGAATGGCCAGAGTGATTAACAGATGTTAGAAAGGTTGGCAATTGCGAGTTCGAAGGTATTTTCTCCATATTGTGTCTTTTGTATCGCACTTTTAATGCGTTTTATTTTGTGACTCTTGTAGAATTGCAGGGCTTAAAATTATTGCTTTGAACTTTCCTATTTTTGTGGAATTTCTGTCACTTTCATTGCTGATGATAATAAATCTTTCTGCGCTGCTGCGTTTAATTCAGTTTGTTGCCACTCCGATGGAATGCATTTTGACACTCGCCTGTACGCAGAAATACTATTAACGGTTTATTTGATTCGTGGCTTGTCGTGTAAGGTGTTATTTTGGTTAAAATTAGGATTGTTTACGTCGTGTAATTATTTTGTTATATAGGTGGCTCCATTTACGTATTATGGTATCTTCAGACTTTCCATGTATAGACCTTTGAAACTCATTAAATTATCTTGATGCCCACTTTCAAATATTTACTATGAAAAGGCTGTATTTTTTCTTATTGTTCCAGAGGGTTTTCATTCAATTTCTGTCTTATATGATGTTGCAATCTACATCAATTGATTATTTGATGGTAATTAGGTATTTTTTGTTGTGCATCTAGTAACTAATTAGTTCAAACATGACCAGAAGGGTAACAAAATTCAGCATAAACCGAAAGTATCATGTAATGTGCACATTCTTTTCGTGTTTACTGGCGACTCATCAGTAGCAGGCAGTATTACGCCTTACACCCACTATATATTTGAGTGAGGAAGGGGGACAATTGGAAGGTACATTCGCATATAATAATATGTAAAACTGCAGTAGTGGAGCTAACTCCATATAAAGTCTACGATAATGCAACTTTAAAGCTAACTAACTGTATTATATATATATATATATATATATATATATATATATATATATATATATATATAGATATATATATATATATATATATATATGAAACATATAAAGTGTACAAATCTATGGCTTTTGTGTCAGTACCAGATACCGAATCTGTGGTTGCCTAGTCGGTACATGGTTCAAAAAAAATTAATTTCATGATTGGCTAAATTTCACCAAAATTGAGAATTTAAACTACTTTTGGAAACCTGTTACACCAAATAATCCATAAAATTAAATATATTACCGTCCTATTTGAACAACACCTGATACCTAAATGAATGGTATTTGCTTCTATGGCATTTCGCGGTGATTGAAGTAGTTTATACTTGAACCTTGGTGGTCTATGGTGCAGTGCTTCCTTCATTTAAGTAATATGCCGCATCGAAGGAGCTCCGGAGGTCTTTATGTTTTTATGAGAGTTTAATTTGCCATGGAGTCTTGAAGGATTGGTTTTGAATATTTCCGTCGTGACTCCTTTTTAGAATCAGCCAATGAAAAAAATTTTTCTCACTAATTTTCAAGACTACTTTTATTTTCGAATCGATATTTTCTGAGTCATCATTTCGTTTATTGTCTGGTTAGAATTTTGTGATGTAATTTATAATCTATTTCATGAACAAACCTTAAGCGTCAGCCTCAAAAATACCAATTCATTTTCATTTATTTTCTGCGCCAAATCGTATATTCTTGTCTGTTTAAATTTTTATAACGGTTTCATTGTGGTGTGACACAAATTGTTTGCATCCACTGTCTAACTGATTATTCAAGATATTTCAACTTCCTTTTTCTGAAGTCTTTTTCAATGGAAAGTACATCACACAAAATATTAGACAATCAATATGTCAAGTGGAAACTTTAGTTTTAACTGTCCCGTTTATTCTTATTTTATGTCAAATTTTTTTGTGCATGTTTCTGCATGAGTACATAAAAATTAAAGTGATTTAATATATAATACTGACAACTCACTAGATAAGCGTATGCCATGTATGTGTTCTTGTTTGTTTTGGATTGACGAATAATCAATTACTGCAAGTGTACACTCATTACAGGAGAATTACAGCGATTTAACTACATCTGACGAATCACTAGAAAAACGTATGCCACGTGCGTGTGTGTGCGTGTATGTGTGGACGTTTGTTTAAGACAGAAATAATCGATTAGATATAATTAGTGGTACGTATATCAGTATTTAAAGGGAAACTAAAATGATAAATGCCATTTCCTATTTGCACACGTTAGATCTATTTTTACACTTTCTTTCCTGAATGAAGAAATTACGAGTGGCATCCAGGTGAGAAGTGGGAAAGATATTGTGAATACACGAGTGTAAAATTTTCACAGTAAATAAATAAAAGTTAACAAAATTAAATTAAGCAAAGATAACGTGTTTTAAGAAGATAGAAAGTCAAAATAAAAAAGGGCTTATAAAATAAATTTGAAAATTTCCTGCGAAAGAAAGTTAATAGTGATAGTGCATAGAAAAATTGCCTTTCCCCCTCTAACAAACAGAATTGCTTTGTAGAAGGCGCTACACTACAAACAGAACCTAAGATAATATGTAAAATAAGAAAATAAATAATCAAGGATGAAATTAGAAGATAACCCGAAAATAAATTAAGAGATATTAAATTACTCACCCCCCCTCTGCAACCTCTGCAAACAGATAACATTCCGGTGTACTTATTCCTTTATTGGAGCGAGTTTCTGATTCTGATTCGTGAAACCTTCGTTTCCTACCATTTTCTATTGCTGTATTCCAAATTAGACCCGGTGATTTTTCTACGGCTGTTTCATTCATTATTTAATTTCTCGATTTAATTTCGATGGATTCTCTAACCAACCTTGTCGATCTAATGGGACCACATGTTGATATGCGTCTGCACCCATCCCATGCGGTCTTATGTTTTCCTCTTCTTACCTTAAGTGGGTACATGGTTATACCCACATACATTGTTCTATGGTCGTTACATGGAATTTCATATAATCCTGATGAGTCTAATAGTTGTATTTTTCCCTTTTGGTTTGGCAGCTAACTATCTAATGGAGGTCTGTTTTAAAATAGTTCGTATATTGTATTTCGTTGCTACCATTTTTATTTTCCCACTTAGTTTAGAGTCAGGTATTACCATTACCCTCCCCACCATCTTTTTTTTATTTGATATCACGTACATCCAGTCATGATTAAATTTACTTATGAAACTCATCATAGTTACTTCTATTAACTTTAAAGGGCACATATTAGCTCTGAATAATTCTTGAAGTCTACTTAATTCAATCTTCTTATGTTTTTATGTGTTAATGTTACGCTTCTTGTGGTCATTGTTTTCAAGATGAATTGAATTGAAATTATAAAGGATACCTGAGTAAGTGTCATTTCTATAAATATCCCGTTCTAGTTTTGTACCATTTTGAATAAGCTTGCATCCAAAAATGGTAATTCGCCACATAATTCATTTTTAATTGCAAATTTCAGTTCGCTCACCTGAACTACTAAGTTCAATAAATTTATCTGTTGGTCCTCTCCATGATTCCATATTACTTATATATCATCCAAAAATCGTACATGCGATTTTGGATATAGGGATTTTATATGTAAGAGGTTTTTCTCCTTGTAATGTATAAAGATATTAGCTATTGGAACTGATAGAGTTTGTACCATTGGAGCACCTCTTATGAGCTTATAAAATGTATTCCCAAATATAAAATAAATAAAGGATATACATATGTTTATCATTTCTTTAAATCAAAATTGCGAACTTGAAGTAAACATCAATCCCATTGTATTTAACCAGTCGTCGAACAACATAACAAAACTACCGCCATTCGCAACGCACTGTTATATTGTTCGACGACTGGTTAAATAAAATGGGATTGGTGTTTACTTTAAGCTCGAAAACTTGATTTAAAAAATTGTTGCTGTTGATTAATTATATGTTCATCCTCTCCAAATTATGTCTCGTCGTCATGTTACTTCGTTCTAATATTACTGGATGATCAACCAGATAACGCTGAAAATCATCCAGGGCATTGCTATTGGTTTATCTGTGTACATTGACACCATGACTAAACTCGCCAATCTATCGTTTTCATTTAGTTTACATTTATCGACAATCTCAACCAAATTATATGAATTCATCAATTTATGTTCTAATAAGTACAAGTGTTTCCTTATTCTATGACATAGAAACGTAGACATTTTATATATTAAGGAGTGTTGGACATTAGCAATAATTCTACAGCTGCCTGGTTTATGTAACTTTACCAAAACATACACAGTGGGCGCGACTTTATCTCTTTGTATGAGAGCGTTTCCATGCGCTTGACCTAATTTTCCCTTGGCAGTCATGTTATTGACAAATAATTTAACTTCACCTTGTAATTTATTTGTAGGATCTTTACGAATTTTAGCGTATACCCCTATATTGTTTAGCTGTTCATACATTTTATCAATGTTATCAGATTCACTCATTAGAACTGTCGCTTATCCTTTGTCTGCTTGTAAACTTATCACACTGTTTGCTATAAAATTTTTCTTGAGAAATTTATTTTATAATGTAGTCTATATTTTTCTTTTTCTTGCATTATCACAGCAGTGGCTATGTCTAGTTCAAGCCTAATCTCATCTTTGCCTGAGAGGAATTGTGCTGTTTTAACTGCCTCAGTAATTATCTCATTTTTTAGTGATTTCTCGAGTTGGGTAGCTGTACTCAGACCACGATAATGCATTTACAGCTTTGTCTCATGAAGATTACATTTGGTAATTTTTACTCCTCGATTTGTTTCATCAGGACAAGTCTTAACTGCAGTCTATCTATAACTGCCTAAATTTCTTAACTTCCTGTCATCTCTGACCTGAACCCTTTTAATCTATCAATAACGTGCGCTACCAGTAAATTCCACCATTCATTTAAAATCATCCGCGTGGATAAGGAAAGTTACATAAATATTTTTTTCGTTTTCTCTCTAATTAGTTCATTTATGCGTTTTTCTAAATCCTTAATCAATGTATTTATTATGTTCAAATTCAGTTCAAATTTACGAGATCTAATTTTAGCATTTAAATTACATGGCAATATAAATTTAAGAGAAATTATAAATAACGCAATGATTCAACATATTTTAATGAAACGAATATTTTCTACTTATTTTACTATTTTTTTCTTCACGAGGTGATAGCGATTTGCAGCGTAACTGGCACAGCACCGTATTTAGTGCCAAAATAAGCTTCAAAATAAACATGTTGCACGACAGGGAAGAAATAAATTAACTTTTCCTTGTGGTGCGACATAGGGTTTTATTAGTTCGTTTCTGTGTTACTTTGTATAAATTTGGCAGCCTATGAAATTCTTTCTGTATGATTCTATTTTGCCATCTTGCATGGCAGTATTTGTCCACATATATACGGAAACGCAATTTACATAGGCACTCGGAGGATTCTTTATTTGTAATTTGATTGAATTATATTTCAGTACACTATTACAATATATTCGTGGTCATTGTGGTTATACGAGCACAATGCTCAATTAGGTTAATAAATTCATCTAGAATAATTATTTATGTTTTATTTGCACACAAAGTCATTCAAATGTATGTTTTTAATAGAGACGTGTGATAAAACACAAACAAAGAAATTCGATGACTTGCTAAACAGAGTCCGTATGATTCTATTTTGCCATCTTGCATGGCAGTATTTGTCCACATATATACGAAACGCAATTTACATAGGCACTCGGAGGATTCTTTATTTGTAATATGATTGAATTATATTCCAGTACACCATTACAATATATTCGTGGTCATTGTGGTTATACGAGCACAATGCTCAATTAGGTTAATAAATTCATCTAGAATAATTATTTATGTTTTATTTGCACACAAAGTCATTCAAATGTATGTTTTTAATAGAGACGTGTGATAAAACACGAACAAAGAAATTCCATGACTTGCTAAACAGAGTCCTGACGGGACACAATTAATTGTAGCGGCACAGATTAATTTGCCGATATATTATCAAAATTAAATTCAAATTTTTATACGCTGGATAAATGAGAAAGTGCAAAACTACCGTTGACGAATTGCATGCGACTTGGCATCTATTTAATCACAAAGCAATTATCACTTAACACAATTTCTGCTCTGCTCGCTAAGTTTTTTTGCAGTCGCCTTTTCAACACTGACTATCTACGACGACTACACTTCATAGGTTTATCACCTTGTCTTTTACTTTTCTGTTAAGCTTCTTTCACGCCAAACATCTTGTTGCTGCGCATCCAGTCATACATAAACGTTAATCTATTACTAGGTTTTGTACGTGTGTCAGCCACCACGATGTTGCTGCAGATGTTCAATAAGACAAGTCTAGACCTTTGAACAGCACGTAACACATCCTGCTTCAGCAATTTAAATCAGGTACATATTCTCAAAAGTTCACTAGCCGGCGAACAGGAAGTGCCTAGAAGGACTTGTGGACATTCACACGATAAAACATTCATAAACTGTGACAGCATTTCCGTGGAATTATTCTTTTGTTCATGCACAAAAGAGATCAACTTTTAAAAATATATTGCTGCCGTCTATGCTGACTCCTGTCGTACAGTCAGGATATGCCACATAGACAGCAAAGCCGATAATGTCAATTGAAATGACCAGCATACTCGCCTATATGACTCGGCAGAACAACCCAATGAAGTTCTACTTCTACTAGATTTAAAAACCGGAGAAGAATTCATCGTAGATAAAGCTGCAGCAGTTTTTGTTATCAAGGTTTAATCAACGGCCAAAATATCTCTAGGCGTTCTACTCGCAACATTCATGGGGAAGCCAATTCCAACTTATGTTTGCTGACATAGCACTCCTAATAGTGGTACTCAACTTCATCGTTGCCAAGGTATCGCACAAAATAATAATAGGTATTGATTTTCTGTTAAAATATCAGCTAATTTTTGATCTTGCAAATCAAAAGATCATTCACCTCTCTACGTGACACGAGCAAAGTTTTTGGCACTTGCCTCCGAAAGTTCTAAGTTACAGGCCATAAAGCAATCTCCAGTGAATTATACGTCAGAAATATCAACAGCTCTTCGAGAACACAATTCGTTGTTCGATCTCAGCAATTCAGTGTTCCGTGTCGCCAACGCGATGCACTATATCGTCACAAAAGGACAAAAAATCGCAAATAAAAAGAGCCCCTGTCTCCAGCTAAACTAAAGCTGCCCAAAACGAGCTTTCAGGACTATTGAAAAATGGAATCATTAGACAATCAAAAAGTTCTTGGAAATCACCATTGCACTTGGGCTCTAAGTCAAAGGTATAATACAGAACCTGTGGAGATTATCACATGATGAATTCTGTGACCAATTCCGCAGCATACCCCATTCCAAGTATAAACACCTTGCTTTCGAAACTCAATGGTAGCAATTACTTTACAGTGATTGACCTCAGACAAGCCTACAACCGCATTCCGATAGAACCAGAAGATATTGACAAAACTGCGGTAGTCACTCATGTTGGTCTTATTGAATAACTTTACTTGTGTTTTGGTCTCAAGTGTGTCATGTTATAGTTCAGTATCATGCATACCTAAACTTATTCAGTTACACAATACACATTCACTGCAAATATCATTAACAAACCGACGAGAACACACTAGATTAATTGGTCAAATCAAACTCTCATTGACAGTCATTCAGCTTGTCCAGGTTGCAATTTATCATGGCAAATTCAATTAAAATCCACTTAGCTATTTTCATGCTGCGGCTCTCAAAACCTATCACACTGCTGTATTTCGGTTCACTCGGTATGACCGGCCACTACAACTAACGATTTGTGTAGCAATTATTAGTGGTATGTTGGCATCATCATTACTATATATTTTTGGTTAAGTATGGGCAGAATAACAACTAGATTCGTAAATGGGTTCGAACTCTGCACTACATTAATAATTAAGCCTCGCCTTGAGGATTATTTTCTTTTAATTTTCTTTTTCTCATAGAGGAAAGTGATGTAACGGCTCAAATTAATTACCCGACACTTAGGTGAAATTAAATTCAAATTTAAATACTCTGGACCAATGAGAACGCATAAATATACTTCTGGCCAATTTCGTGCGACGTCACATCTATATAAGCACGATGAAAATACCAAGCAACACACTTCCTGCTCTGCACGCTACGTGTGATGTCTGTAACCTTCTCTGCATTGACTGACTAGTTCTCAGTCAAGCCAATATTCTTGTTCCTGCGCGACTCGTCATAAATAATGGATAATCTATTAATCGCATTTTTACGAGTGTCAGCCCACTCGGTTTTGCCGCAGATGATCAACAAGTCTAGTCTAGGCCTTGGAACATCAACAAACACATCCTGCTTCGACAATTCTACATATTCAAGTGTATTTACCCAAAAGATCAACAGTCAATGAACAAGAAGCAAAGCAAATGTCAAGAAGGAATTCTGGGCTCTCAAACGCTACAAACACTCATAAATATTTACAGAGATGGACGGTGATTGCTTTCCTGGCCCCGTAAAGATCCACCCACATCAACTGCTCACTCCGCTTCCTTATCGTCTTCTTGGTAACGTCACACGCATTTCCATTTAGACGAGGCCTTACATAAATACTAATGGATATCAAAAACATTCATATATATAAATAACCGTACCATATATATATATATATATATATATGTATATATATATATATATATATATTCATCATTGAAAGCAAAACAAGATAGAAATATGTGAACAAAGAGAGTGTGGAAAATAGAAACCAATCAAATTGCGTGCGTCACATCCAGTTCAAGCTCAATGCTTTTACGTGCTTCTTCTGCTTACATAAATCCGGCTGCAATTTGTTTATCCATAAGGCTACGTATGTGGCTAGCTCCCTTCTGTTTTTGCATTTAGTAATTACTTTGAATGCTACGTCTGGAGAACATACGTGCGATGTTTCGATGATGTGTTGCGCAATAGCAGACGTGTATTCACCATTTGATTTAAAACAGGCGTTCAAGTTGCTATGTTCTCTTCATTCGAGTAATTAACCGTCTGGTCGATCGGCCTACGTAAGTTGATCGACAACTTGCGCATGTATATTGGTAAATAATATTTGATATCGACATTAACGGCTGTTTCTCTTTGATTGCTGGTAAAGGCAAGTGTGTTACCCTAAATAACACTCGTAGTTTGGCTGCATTAAATGTGCGTGTCAATGCTGCTTCAACTTTCTTTTGTGCCATTCGGGAAACTGCATCCCCCTTAAATGGGATGTTTAGGTAGACGGTTTTCTTTTCTGGCCCATAGTACGTCTGTTTCTGGTTAACTCCCTTTTTAATAATTGATTCAATTAATTGTCTGGGATAGCCATTAGACATTAACCACGAACTGTTGATAATTTATATTGAAATGGCACAAAACTGCTGTAATGCAAATACTGTGCAGACCATGTTGGTTTATGGTAAATTGTTCTGTTTAATTTACCATCAGTTTCTTTCTTTAATAGTACATCTAGGAAAGGCAGACAGTCATCTTTCTCGTGCTCTGACGTGAAACCGATATTCTTATGTGCTTTGTTGAAACTTTGAAGCAATGTTCGTGATTGCGACCTGATCTTAAGTACAAGAAATATATCATCCACGTACCGTATATATTGAGCACATTTACTTATGTCACTCTTTAATGATGTATTTTCTAGGTGCCCTAGAAAAATCTCAGCCAACACTGGAGATAAGGGGCTTCCCATTGCGACACCATCAGTCTGTTTGTAGATGCTTCCATTAAAACGAAATCGTACGTCTTTCGTGCATAATAAGATAAGCTTGCGTAGAGTTTGACCTGGCACCGGCGATGGTAATATATCGTGTTCTACCGCTTTGACTATAATGTCAATGGTTTCATCAATTGGAACATTTGTAAACAAAGACGTAACATCAAAAGATACCATAATCTTGTTTTTAACATTTATATCTTGAATTTTGTTTACAAACTCAAACAAATCGGTAACCGAATGATTACCTAGTAGTTTACGTAATGGTTCAAGTAAACGAACTAGCCATTTAGCTAGTGCAAGAAACGGAGAATTTACCATTGATAAAATTGGCCTCATAGGACAACCTATTTTGTGTGTTTTTGGTAATCCGTACATTATTGTTGTAGATGATCCAACTGGCTTGAGTATCTGTGCAGTGGCCTCATCAATAAAACCTGCATATGTCAAAATCTTAATTTCATTTATTACTTTGGTGAGGGGACACCACTTGTACCAAATTCCCAAGAAACTCCATGAAATGTCATCAATGGAGCCGGCTTATCCTCCAAAAGGAGTCAGCCGCAGTAAACTGTAAACTAACTTTGCGCTCCACCTTGTCTATTTCTTCTGATTTATCGTCTAGACGTGTGAATTTTGTATTGTCATTTAACACGTTTTCCATCTTTTGTACGTATTCAGATTTGTCCATTATAACTGCGCTCTTTCCTTTATCAGCGCGTAGTATTTTGATGTCTGCATTTCTGCTGATATTTCTAGGTGCATTTAGATGCTGCTTTGTCAACGCATGCTGCTCTGCGCATTTAGACGATTTCAGGTGTGAAGCCTGATCAACTAGTGTAGCCTTGAACCAATTTTTATAATCAATACTGGTAGGCTCCAAGTCAGCTGTTTGTTCAAATAACAATTCAAATGCTGCCTCAAAATCAACATCGCATTTATTAGAAGGATGTATTCCATAATTTTAGCCTATCTGATAAAATATCTTTTTGTTTTTACACACAGGAAGGGTACAATGAATTTTATTAAAGCTCGCATTTCAAAGAGAATATATATATATATATATATATATATATATATATATATATATATATATATATATATATATATATATATATATATAATTTATTTATTAATTCTCTCTGTCAGGTTTAGTAATGTGTTTGTTTTGCATTTTGAGAGAAAGTTTATATGTTTATTTAAAAATGATTTAGTAAAAAGGGATGAAGGAATTGTTTAAATATAAATAAAATTTTCTTTTTATTTATCCACATAGGAATATTTATATTAATTCTTATAAGTTTCGCATACAAAAATACAATATTTTCTCCAAAGAATCTTTTATTTTTTTATATGTAAGAAAATTATTTCAGCATATTTTATTATTAAATGTGTTTACAATAAATAGTATTTTAATTAAAACATTTTGTCTCATTTATTAAAGCGAAAATAAAATTGTTATGGCAATCATTGACGAAGCTGACATCGATGCAGATAAGAACTTTGACGACGAACTTTTTGCTGGAATGATTTCCTTATTGCATTCGTCCATTGTGCAGCATCTTCGATATATTCCATTTGCTCCGGTAGCATTTGTGTCTGTGCAGACTGAAGAACACGACCTAATCGAAAAAACCGGCGAGTATCCTATATAGGCTGCGGCTTCCTATGGAGTATAAATAGTTAAATGTCATATCTGCAACATTAATTTAAATTACTTTTTGAAATTTTGTAGCGGTGTGTACAATTCGATTAGTTCAATGCCGCGTTTTGCGTACGCGGGTAATAGTTGTACACGGGCAGTTACACAAAGAACCGATTATTCACACTTTCCGATTTTGTTTTGTCTTTGATCGGGTTGAATTCTTCTTTTTTCAACCGAAAATGCGGTTCTATCACATCTTTGTTTACTGGCGACGTTTCAGTGCCTACTTTCCAGCATCATCCTCAGGCAACACAACACTGATCACAATAGCAGATTTAAGCAAATGTGGTAACCTCGTTCGAAAACCATTTTATTTATATATATTTGACTCAACACTATTTTAATCATAGAATTTGTCTCAGTAACTAAACTCAATATATAACTTTTTATAATTAGCAGACCAATCATTACCTCACCTATACCTCATCTCATCTCGTATGCAGAATATTTTAGGGGAGAGAGACAGTATCGAACCTTTTGTTATTTGTTATAACTGTATTGCTACTATGTCACGGTAATCAAAATTTAAAAATGCTAAAACTAAAACCTTGACTAGCATATACTGTATTTTATTTAAAGCCGGGAACTCTAATGTATACAATGGGCAACAGATTAACTAGACTAATTAGAGAGTCAATTGAAATAAAATCAGGAAAAGGTGTAATGAATGTAACATCGGTAGAAAAATCATTGGGCCCAATATTTAATGAAGCACTTTCTACGGTCAGAAAACGGGAGGCTGCGGAATCTGAATTAAGTGGGAACCTAAGTAAAAAAACCTCGATTACAGAGAACTGATTGTGAATGAACTGTACCAATATCAATTCCTATATACTTATCTTTCTCAATAATAATGTTCCAGAAGAGGGTATACAGATTTAGCAAGGGTTAGTAGATAGGACATTAGATAAGAGACTGTTGCTTATATTTTATATATTTATGTAAGGTAGGAATATATTAATAAATGAATAATACGTTAGCCCTAGAGAAGATATCCATTATTAACAGCTATAATGTATCCATTTAAGAGAAATTCAAAATGTGATAGATAGACGGATATATAGGTAGGCCTATCGGTAGATAAATAGGTTTATTATATATATATATATATATAAACGGACATTAATCATTTTATACATTACCATTAAAATTAAATATTTATTTAAGATGGTTAAAAAAAATAATAAAAAAAATAAATATATATACATATATACACATATATATAATTATATATACAAGACATTTAACTCACACTGTTGCTTATATTTATATATATGTTTTTATACATATTTATATGTATTTTATATATTTATATAAGGTGTGAATAAATAAATATAAAGTTTGATTAATTGGTCAAAAAAACAGGAAGAAAAGAGAAAAATAATAATTTATTAGAAATATGCAAACGTATATATATATATACATATATATAGATAGGATTAAAGATATTGCACCCACACTGTTGCCTATATGTATATATATATATATGTTTTGTATACATATTGATATGTATTGTATATATTAATATAAGTGTGCATAACCTAATAAATTTTTATTATTAATGTACATTTATATATATATATATTTATGATTAGGGATGTTGGTCTCATACTGTTGCTTATATTCATATATATGTTTTTATACATATTGACATGTATTTTATATATTGATATAAGGTGTGACTAACGTAATAAATATATAGTAAGAATAGAAAATATTCATGTTTAACAATTAACAATGGTCCTTCTTCTAAAAATATATATATATAAAGGTGTTACGATATTATATTTAGATATATATGTATATAGATATAATGAATTATTTTAGTCATATGAGCAGATAGTCTTATGCAATTATTTCTATGAGTGGATTAACTTCACATTGTGCATACGATTAGTTTTTTGAAAAACGTTAGTTGTCCATACTATCTCTCTCTTTCTCTCTTTAATCTTTCACCTAAGCGTCGCTATGACATTCACTCTCCATCCATCTACGAAACTTGCTGCTCCATATTTGAACTAATTTGTTGCTATGTGCGCAATACCTCATACACCATTGAATACATTAGAGTTCCCGGCTTTAAATAAAATACATTATATGACATTCAAGGTTTTAGTTTTTTATCATTTTGAATTTTGATTACCGTGGCATAGTAGCAATACAGTTATAACAAAAAACGAAAGGTTCGATACTGTCTCTCTCCGTTACAATATTCTGCATACGAGATGAGATTACGTATACCGGGAATTTGAGATAGGTGAGGTAATGATTGGTTTGCTAATTATAAATAGTTATATATAGAGTTTAGTTACTGAGACAAATTCTATGATTAAAAGTAGTGTTGAGTCAATTATATATAAATAGAATGGTTTTGGAACGAGGTTACCACATTTGCTTAAATCTGCAATTGTGATCAGTGTTGTGTTGCCTGAGGATGGTGCTGGAAAGTAGGCACCGAAACGTCGCCAGTAAACAAAGATGTGATAGAACCACATTTTCAGTTGAAAAAAGAAGAATTCAACCCGATCAAAGACAAAACAAAATCGGAAAGTGTGAAGAATCGGATCTTTGTGTAACTGCCCGTGTACAACTATTACCCGCGTACGCAAAACGCGGCATTGAACTAAATTAATTTAAATTATTTTAAAACTTACAGATTATATATTTTAAATTGCTAAAATATTGTAATATAAAAACGATTAAAATTATTGCGCAATTAAAGTATGGTCCAGCGTATTTATTGATTAATAATATATTCAAATATATTTAAATAAAATTTAACTAATGTTTAACGAACTTATTTTATGTGGTTAGATAGAGGAATGTTACCTCACAAAAATTTTCACCGGATGCACAATCTGCTGGATATTTTGGCGTTTCGCGGCAGTAAACGCAGCTATAACATCTCAAACCTAAAATGCCAAAATTCAATGTTTGCGTATTGTAATGAAAATCAAGATGGACACAAAATATTTTTGTAAATTAAGCGTCCTTTGTAGTTCCCTTAATGTAAATTGTCATGCAATAAATAAAGCAACTATTCCTAATTAATTTTTAAGTTAACACGAATTAATATCTGTCTACTGCATTACCTTTCCATTATTCTTTATATATATGAAGGGATAGATTCCAAAACACAATCATATTTAACAGCATCTAATTATTTTTAACCACATAATTTTCTCCATTGGACATCATTCTGATTATGTTTTTTACAATAACCAACGTAAAAAATACTTAAATAGTTGACCAGAAAGCAGGAAATTCTAAGTTATAAATTATTTTTTAGGACAATCTTTCTTTTGGAATTGGGGATAACTTACATCAATATTTGTAAATTCTCCAAAATTATTTCACTTAATTTCGTTGTTTTGCTTCAGTGATACTTACAACTCTTTAGACTCACGGTAAATAGAAACCAAGCAACGCTCATTCATCGTGGCATAACAATTAAAATAATTTTTGTGACGATTAAGTTCGCGTAGCGTTGTTTGAACCTAACATGATAAGATCCACCTAGAATAACTAATAAATTGACAAAGGGCAGGGCTACAGTATGGGTTCTTTTTTAAGCTCTATTACCGATAAACCGTTACTATTTCAAATTTGATTATAATATTCATATATATATATATATATATATATATATATATATATATATATATATATACATCGGCTAAGCGTCGGTATTGCTACGGCAGGGCTCGATCCAGAGGGCATTTGCTTGATTCAGATTCTTGCACTACATTTTATACGCCTCCGTAGCCATACCTTTTCAATTGCAATGGACATTTTAACCTTTTACGCCATTTTGTCTTCATGTGCATCCTGCAGAGCGTTGCTTTCCACATCGACTTCACTTCGGAGTCCTTGATCTATCAATTTAGAGCAGACTCCAAGCCACATGGTAAATTGGATTGAATTTAAGAGCGACGACTGTATTATATTCTATATGTTGTCGGTATAATCTAATAATCAGGTAAACTTTTGTTACCAATTATTTACTGACGATTGGTTTGTAAGGTTTTGCGTCTTGTTAGATTCAATGTGATTTGTTTTTATTGCCAGATAGCAAAATTGATTTGAATATGCTTATAAACAATGTTTTTTTTGTTTACTGACAGCATATGGCAAATCATAATAAATCATCTTCACAAAATCTTTCACAAAATAAAATCATGAAACTGCCGGCAGGTTTTTATGTATTAAAATAAAAATTTACATAGGTTGGTGATATAAAATGTTATTCCTTCCTCATGACTTACAACTCTAGATGTAAGACGGTAAGCATTTTTATTTAGATCTGGTACCAACTGACATGTCAATTAATAGCTTATTTTCAAATTATTATTTCTAGTCTTTCGATTTATTCAATTGTGTTAATTCGTCACGATATGCATCGAAGCAAAGGAGAATCAAATTTTCGTCATTGCAAACAAAGAAACTAAACGGCGTAATAAATTAGAGCTTTTGTCATATTTCTATTACTTATGCTTTTTATATTCGAAGTAAAATATTTTCGACACTAATTATTTATATCCGTTAAGGACGCGTTAAATCAAATTAGGGAGAGTCAATTTATTTATAGCCACATTATTTCGGTAAAACAGATTTGGCTTCGTCACTTTTTTGCAATTTAAACGATAAACGTATATTATTATTTGATAAGGAGATCTAAATGTCGAATATTTAAAGATGATTAGGTAAAAAGAGTTTTTTGCTTTTTTATCAAAAAATAAGACATCTATCAACGCGTAATAGTTTTGATTTGGCCTCTAAATTGTTACATTGCAAATAGGCAAACATAAATATTTTATTGCTTAATTAAGTTATTGTTATTTTATAATAATTTGGCAGACATATGCAACAAATTATTTTCTTTTGTGGCTGCTATTGCAATCAATATATATAGAGAATTATTAGCAGTCTGGAATTATTTATTTTGTATCTCATACATTTTTGATTGACACTCAAAATTGGAAAATAGTTGTATATTGAAAGGAACAGTTCTGCTCTTTTTACCGAATAAAATTTTCCCGCATTATAAATTAATACATTAAAATATTTATCTGTCGTCCATTTTTTGAAGATTACATAATGTCAAAATAGGAAGTATTTGTTATCAAATACTACAGATATTTAATATATTTAACAATTATTCCGTATTTTTTTCAAATAATTAATTCAAAAATATGCTGAAGAAGTTTATTATCCTTCATGTATATTAACTAGTTCCAAAATTCGGAAAATTATCTTAGCGTAGTTTAATTTTAGACAAATTTATAATTTAATTTATAATTTTAATTTAATTTTATATATATTTAAAAATGAAAAATTATATTTTATCAAATTTTTACTAAATAACGAGATTTGCTGGCTTTCCAATTTGAATAAAGATTCAATTATAACGTTTTAATTTTAATTGGAATCATCCTTGCAATGTACATATTACAAAATAATTTGAAGCAGTTCTTTGAAATAGTAATACAAATCTTCTTGATAAATATTTATCTATTTATATTTTATCCTGAAACAGTACAAACTTTTTACTTGGACAGAAAGTGAACGGAATTCAATTGCATGATCTGCATATGAGAACGTATTATTACAATTATTTGTAATAATATAATGATATATGACGCTGTATATTCGTATGTTATCGTTAATTTGTAACGATCTTAAGGTTTAAGGCACTGTTACCAATGAATAATTGTTTCATGGGAAAAAAATTTTTGTAAGGGTTCTTATATTTTTCAAACACTTTCTTTTGATTTTTTAAAAGCAGAAATTGATCATTTACACATTTTTAAAGCTCTAATCATAATTTTTTTTAACAATATTATTACCGAAATCAAGTAAACATGATTGAGGTGAAACATTTACCCGCTGATTTGTTCAGTAACATTAGCATAGAAATTATACACAACGGTATTCTGCTCCTGAAAATATACATTTTTGTGATATTAACTTTGCAGAACCTGGATTGTACGAGCTAGCAGGCCTATGTAGAATGATATGTTGCAATCAGCTTAACTTAATCGTTAAGTAGCTTGACTTACCAGATCTAGTTATCAAATGATAATTGACGCGAAGTAACCGTTTTAACGCGTGTGGTGCAAGCAATCTACGCAACGCACAACTTGCTCATGGAAAATATTTATTACTGAAAGTTGTATGAAATAGCTCAGTCCATTAAGAAAGCAAATACACTCAAATATTAGAAGCGTGAACATTTTATGTGCGTATCTTATATACTTTTTTGATGAACTGTATTGCTTATTAAGATTAACTGCTAATAGTAGCTGCTTCTCATGAGATTTTGTTACATATGTTTAATTTCATTGTTAAATTTTAAAGCGTAAATTTTATTACTTAATTTATAGTCGCTAGCGCAATTAATGTATTTTATGTGTTCTCTCACATACAATAGTTCCCATAATAACGAAGATTAAAATAAAGACATAATCACGTCTGTTATTAGAAGCCTGACGAAGGTACTTGAAATGAGTTACCGAAATTTTGCCATTCAGCCAAGGTTAATTCGTATCTCATTTCCAGTGTTAGTTACGAATAATGTAGAAATCTGCAAACTGAGAGCACAAATCAGCACCGAACCACCACAAAGACGAACTCAACGCGTACCTGGAATTGAGGATCAATCGGATATGTACGGATCTGATTATGCAAATCTACCATCCACGAAAGAAAATTGTGGATACTCTAAATTTTACCACATTGATCAATAAACATGAGTGAATCAGGAATGAATGTCAATCCGAAACCACAAATACTGCCTTTCACCAAATGCTAACCTCTATTATGTGAGAGGATATGCGTACCATTTATACTCAATTAATTCCTGTTATCAGTTTACCTTACAAATTACAGTTAAATACTGTTTGTTGCGAAGAACTAATATATATTCAAGTATGTATTAGGTTTTGCGAACCTAGTAACAAATTAGTTCAGTTGTGACCAGAAGGATAAACCAAAGGCAACATGAACGGAAAGTATAATCTCATGCACATTCGTTTCGTGCTTACTGGCGACTCATCAGTAGGAGCCGGTATTACGTCCTTTAATACTATATATTTTAGTGGTTAAAGGGCGTAATACCGCTGATAGTCTCATGCCTGGCAAATATTAACTCAGATATACTCATTCATGCTACTGCTGATTCACTAATTTAACAAATATTACAATCCCATTATTTGACCAAATATATAGTGGTTAAAGGGCGTAATACCGGCTCCTACTGATGAGTCGCCAGTAAGCACGAAACGAATGTGCATGAGATTATACTTTCCGTTCATGCTGCCTTTGGTTTATCCTTCTGGTCAGAACTGAACTAATTTGTTACTAGGTTCGCAAAACCTAATACATACTTACCTTACTAATTGTTGGTTGGGTTGGTTCATTTCGAGGATGATTAACACAATATACTAAACCGACTACAGCAAACTGCATGAGTACCAACGTTTTAATCGTCAATACAAGAATAATGTGGCAATAGGAATATTTTCTCATAAATAGCCTTACAAAGAGCTTACCTTGGCACTCCGTATTTATGCTGAATTAGTTTTTAGTTTATTCCAATATTTTTCAAATTAGATGAGAAAGAATAAATTCACCTGCAACCTTCTTGAGTTAATAGTCAAAAAATGGAAGGTTACTGCAGTAGAGCAATTTACAATTAAGTATAAATGATTTCAATCTGTTTATGAAACAAAAAACATAATTACTATATTTCATGTATATTATTAATTTATTTAAATTTTATAACAATATATCGTCACGATTGATATCGAAGCGTGTAGACTTCATAACTCACAAATACAGTCTACAAGGTACGACTAGATTATATTCGTTCTACTTAGCTATTAGCAACAATTTTAATTTCCAATGACAAATATTTCAAAGATATTTAGTTATGCTGCGTAACAGAATTACCACCGATGTTCAAAATCCATTGGTGAAAAATGAGAATGGGTAACATTTTACGCCTACCATATTACAAAACATTACTAGTGACATTTCCTTGCGATCAGAAGTTAGGAATCTTATAACAACGGAGAATTATTGACAAAAATTATTATTAATTTAGAATAAAGAACGCCGTCGCAATAAACAAGCTGGTTTCTGTAGACTAAGTCACGTATATATGGGCACAATTCTGGAATTGGGAAGAACAAATTCCATTCTGTTGACGGACTATCAATATTTCAATTTAATGGCGCATATATCTACATATATTTAGCATGGCTATGTTTAAAGTAATTTTATTCTTAAATGTATAGTATACTATTTTCGATTTGCGAGTCTTGTCTGTAGTACGACTAATGTTTCGAGTCATTTTATTCTAGTGTGTACAGAATAATATTTTCAGTATATTGATGTTCTTATTGTTAGATTATGAACATTACTCATTAATGTACATAATGTAATTTTTCTATAACAAATTTCTTCGTTTCTTTAGATTATTGCCATCATAAATTTTCTAATAAAAGGAGTATAGTTCTAATAAAGGATGGATTATGTTATCATGTGAACTGACGATTTTCACGTATTCATCGAGTAGACCTACTGCCGGACCAAACTGGCGAAAAAAAAAAAATATATATATATATATATATATATATATATATATATATTTATATATATATATACAGAAGCATATTGCAGTATATACTAAACATTAAATCATGAAGCAAGAGCAATTCAGCCAATAGATCAGTTTCGTCGCTAGGGAAATTTTCAAGCATGGTCAAGAAATTTGCTGATACATATCTATGTATATATATATATATATATATATATATATATATATATATATATATATATATATATATATATATATACTATATATATTCATTATTCCCTTCTTGTGTGCAAAAACAAAAAGAAATTTTATCAGATATAAGAAAATTTTCTTTCTCATGGTCTTCTCAAATATCTACTCATGAACATATCTTTATATATAAATTGGAAAGCAAAACAAGATATCTCCAGTGTTGGCTGAGATTTTTCTAGGGCACCTAGAAAATACATCATTAAAGAGTGACATAAGTAAATGTACTCAATATATACGGTACGTGGATGATATATTTCTTGTACTTAAGAACAGGTCGCAATCACGAACATTGCTTCAAACTTTCAACAAGGCACATAAGAATATCGGTTTCACGTCAGAGCATGAGAAAGATGACTGTCTGCCTTTCCTAGATGTACTATTAAAGAAAGAAACTAATGGTAAATTAAACAGAACAATTAACCATAAACCAACATAGTCTGCACAGTATTTGCATTACAGCAGTTTTGTGCCATTTCAATATAAATTATCAACAGTTCGTGGTTGCTTTTCAAGAATTGACAGGTTAGTTAGTCAAGATTCTAAAGAAAATGAATATAATAAAGCAATTAACGATTTAATGTCTAATGGCTATTCCAGACAATTAATTGAATTAATTATTAAAAGGGGAGTTAACCAGAAACAGACGTATTATGGGCCAGAAAAGAAAGCAGTCTACCTGAACATCCCATTTAAGGGGGATGCAGTTTCCCGAATGGCACAAAAGAAAGTTGAAACAGCATTGACACGCACATTTAATGCAGCCAAACTACGAGTGTTATTTAGGGTAACACACTTGCCTTTACCAACAATCAAAGAGAAACATCGGTTAATGTCGATATCAAATATTATTTACCAATATACATGCGCAAGTTGTCGATCAACTTACGTAGGCCGATCGACCAGACGGTTAATTACTCCAATGAGAGAACATTGCAACTTGAACGCCTGTTTTAAATCAAATGGTGAATACACGTCTGCTATTGCGCAACACATCATCGAAACATCGCACGTATGTTCTCCAGACGTAGCATTCAAAGTAATTACTAAATGCAAAAACAAAAGGGAGCTAACCACATACGAAGCCTTATGGATAAACAAATTGCAGCCGGATTTATGTAAGCAGAAGAAGCACGTACAAGCATTGAGCTTGAACTGGATGTGACGCACGCAATTTGATTGGTTTCTATTTTCCACACTCTCTCTATGTTCACATATTTCTATCTTGTTTTGCTTTCCAATTTATATATAAAGATATGTTCATTAGTAGATATTTGAGAAGACCATGCGAAAGAAAATTTTCTTATATCTGATAAAATTTATTTTTGTTTTTGCACACAGGAAGGGTACAATGAATTTTATTAAAGCTCGCATTTCAAAAGAATATATATATATATATATATATATATATATATATATATATATATATATATATATATATATATATATATATATATATATATATATACATATATATATATGTGTGTGTGTGTGTTCATTTGAGTTTTGGCCTTATATTTGGTCTTACCCAAGACAAAAGCGTCCATTGTAATTTTTACTGTCTTGGAATGTTAAAAATAAATACAAAGAGAACAATTCCGTACAAAATTTTTACATATGCCATAACTTGTTTGTGAAAACACTTTATGTTATCAAATCCTGATGAAAGAATTAGAAATGAAATTCCGAAACTTTGAGTCTGCAGATTGCAAACAAACTCAGTTTTGAATGAATGGAACATATATTTCCAGATTAAGTCAAATCGCAACCTGGAAGAGAAGGTGGGTAAAATTATAAGAGATCACATAGTGCAAATCGATATCACATGCATTAATAGTTTGGTACGTCTAAATTACCTTTACTGATTGGTTTGTGGACGCATCGATGAATCAAAATCGATTTTTACATAAGAAGCGTTTATTATAATAGACAGACAAAAGATTAATCACCAACACAGATTTGTACAAATAATAATTTTTTTTTTTCAAAACAGTTGTTTTTTATTCATTTCTACTACAAAAATTATAGCCACCATATTATTAGCTTGTATGTGTCTAATTATATGTCAAATTATATGTATATAAACATTATCGCCTCCATTCGAATATGGCTGTCATGAGCTTTATTATATCTGCTCTGTTAAATATTTTCCTTCCACAAATAAGGAAATCGATAAATTATAATTAGCAGTAGTTCACTAGATTGTTTGAGAATAAACAAGACGAACTCACAAACTAATGAACTCCATCAGTGCATGTAAAAAACGTTTTTTGCAGGAAACATAGCTGCCATTTAAATTAGCTTCCAAACAAATGAATTATATGAATAAAAAATAAAGGAGATATGTCAGTCGGAAATGAACTATAATTATTTTAATTATAAATTTGATATAGGGAAAACGTAGATTATTTTATATTAATGAATAACACATTAAGTAAGCCTGAAATAAAATATATTGACTACCACATAAATAATGCGAAATAAACAATAGACAATTCGAGATAGCAAAAATATATAGTATTACAGGACCCATATAAAGTAATGAAAAAAATTCTAAATTTAAATATTACCCCAGAGAAAAATAGCTTTATAGCATAAATTGGGAATCAATTTCTGCACCGATATTTCATAAATGCTAAGAATGGAAAACAAAACGAAATTGTAAGTTCATCTATAAACCAAACGCAGGCTTTAATCAGTTTTAACTCTATCGAGACAATTATTTATATTTTGGAATGATGGGTAAATTGACTTCTTACATCACATGGTTTAATAATTCTAATATTAAAAAATTCATTGTAGAGTAGGTTCTTGTCTCGTTTTAGCCGGGAACATTTTGCATATAAGTTATTATTAAATATTTCGAACACACTTCTTCGTTATCATTTATATTTATCTAAGCACACGCTCAACCGACTATTTGGACCAAGTAAGTGATCCAAAATAAATATAATTATTTCAGATTAAACTTCTGGATAAAATATAAGATTCTAAATTTCTTTCCTAAATTTAAAACAAGTAGAGGCTATACATATACGAATTATTTCCATAATTTGACCAATTTTACCTATATAAATGGTGATCAAACATTTCAAAGCTTCTGACACTGATTTAATCATTTACGTACAAACTGCATCTCAGCTCGCCAGATTAAAAACTTCATCTAGTACACATTTATCAACAATTTCAACCAGCCTATCAGAAGTAATAAAAATATGTCATCAGTACGAATAAGTCTTTATTCAATAAAAAAATCAGAAATTTTAAAGCTAATAAATTTCCGGACAATACAACTAATGGGCTGCAATATTGATGCAATTTCACCAAACATGCTCTCTTGGGGGAAATGTTGTCTTTCCTTAGAAGCGTGCTACTATATTTCAAATCCTTCTCTCGCCAGCAATCATTAATAATATTACTTGTCCTTGTAAAGTATCAGTTGAATGTTTAGACCTTGCATTGTATACTTCATTCTTACTTATATGTTCGTACATTTTATCTATATAATCGTATTGACTCATCAGAACTTTAGTTCCTCCTTTATCGGCTCTAAATAAAGCGACGTCTAATTCTAATTTGGCTTTATCCTACTCCAAAAAAATTTTCGCCATTTTAACAGCTTTCGTACCGATTAAATTTCTAGTTACAATTTCATTTAAATTGCCATGTTCAAACCAAATTTAAGAAATTAAGCCTCATTAACAATAAGATTCAGTGTTGATATATTTACTATACGATTAGCAATGATTTAATTAGTACTATATTGAGAAGATGAATAAATTTCAAAATCAGCTAAATTGTATCATTTCAAATTTAACATTTTATAATTTCTCAATTACGGATTTCATCAATTAATTCATCGACACGTTTACAAACGTACGTGTGCAAAAAATAGCATCTATCTCAATTTAGTTTCCTGCATAATAAATACAAATTTACGTCTATCTAAATAACAAATCAACGTGTTCATAATGATTACATCAAAATAATTTTTAGGAGACATATCGTACGAATATATGTTAAAGCTTAATTTAAATCGAAAGCATTCAAGAATGCTTTAAGCGACGCTTTAGAAAATAAATATTTGAAACCTGCCTCACGAATTGCTATTTTTCGTGGGTGTATTTATTGGAGAATTTGACAGCGTTTTTGCTGCAATTTCATTCTACATAAAGTTCAAAAGAGTTCAAAATTCCTTGCGAAATTGTTATTTTCTGATCCGTGTTGGGACCAATAGAGGATTGTTCGCAGTTCATTGTTTTTGTCAAATATTTCGGATACCCTTGTTGAAATCCATCATCAGAACACAATTAATCACAAATCTTACAAACAAGTCAATAAAGACTGCGAAATTTCTTCTGTCATGTTAGTAACATAACAGCTAACTATCGTTGGACTAGATAAGTGCGCGTCACGTATGTGTGTGTATGAGCCCATAACTTATGCGTACAACAAAATAATTTAAATTAGAGTGGCCATAAGATTCGCGCAAATTTAGGTTACCTAAAGGCACTTTAAATCATGTAATTAATTAAAAATCAAACAACGAACTAATAAATAAAGTAGCCTCAATACATACAAATGGACTGACGAGTTGCAGACCTCCCAATTCACACACCTGTTTTAATAGAAAACACGTTTAAGTCCAATATCTTTCATGGAATAAGCTGTGATTAAATTATTCGAAGTGAAATTTCTTCTCGTTCACTACACTTGTCCTGCTTTATCATATGAGTGTCGGCTATGAAATGAAGAAAAAATACGAATTATAAATTCTGATTTCCAATAAAAGGAGTAAATCTTACGCTTTTTATCATTTTGCACTCACATTTCTTAAATGCCATTGTTCCGTGCACAACACTGTCACCTTTCAAGTTGTTCCTGCAGTAATGTGCATGCGCTCTCAAAAAATGTTGCGCTGACGACAGAAAGGAAATATTTAGCTTCTATACAATTAAATTACTAAGTAGGGCAAGAAACTCTAATCTGGCATTTAAGGATTACATCAAAAATAAATATAACGAAAAATCAATTAGACTGTTCAGCCAATACAAATCGTGAAAAATAAAAAAAAATTGTCCAGCAAGTAGAAAATACCCCATTCTTGAAATTATGCTTACAGTTTAATGATGAACCCAAATGCTTCAGATTCAGCTATAAATGGTAGGAAGACGTGTGAAACAGGACCGTTCTGTTCATTTAATGACATTATTGATAAAAAGTAGGAAGGGAGGAAATATGAACTAATTTGTGGAAAGACTAGAATAAGATCTGTATTCCGCTTGAATTAACATAAAATGGACTTTAGCTACATAAAAGAGTTCACTTGCAAGGCTCGAAAATATAAAGTGTTACCATTCGTCTCGCAAAAGATTATATTTTTCTTGTCTAGTTTACCATGAAAATTATTTATTTTAAGATATTCTTTTCATTGTACAATATTTTTACGCAATTTACTGTTTTATAACAAAGTATACATAAAAACTCGGTTTTCGTTTTTAAAATACGGAAGTTATTTGAATATTGGTCTAAATACAGTCTATATATGTATATATATATATATATATATATATATATATATATATAGAGAGAGGAAGCCTATATATTTAGTAGACATAAAATAGATATACAAATAATAAAAAATGCGTTTTTGACTGATATAATTATCAGTGGGGACTGGTATTTGTATGATACTCATATTATATATTGTGTATACACGTACATAAATACATATATATCTATATAGGATGCATAGATGGATAATTATAAAAGATGTGGGAAGAACCCACATGGTTGCTTATATGCATATCTATATATGCATAGGATGTAGCGTGTAAACGAATATAAAAATTGATATTTTTATAAGTTGTGGGCATATTTAAATATAAATAAGTAAATTAAAAAAATTAAATAAAAAAATTGCTAATTTATTTTATTATATATAAATACATATATCTATTTCTAATTGGCAAGAAAGAACACATTTATAACAAAGTGGATAAAGGTCATTTATTTCGTGAATACTAATCATCGCTATACAATCATTCATTTATATACATTCTGGGTTTTCAACCAGCTGAAACGATCAACTACACTTGGAAAAATAGCACTCGTACATGTAACAGCGAACAATGCGCACAAATGGTTAATTCTCAAGCCATCAAAACAATAATGACCAGATCTCGCACATCACTTTGCAATACATCGAGACAGACCTTTTCATGCAAATAGGCACACACAAACACAAACGCATACAAACTTACCAACTAGCCAAAACAAGAAACAGAATTAAAAGCGAATCAGATTTGTTACCATTAGCATACAGAGATGATTAGTATTCACGAAATAAATGGCCTTTATCCACTTTGTTTTAATGTGTTTTTTCTTCCTAATTAGAAATATACTGTGTAATATTAAAAGGCATCATGGTTATATATATATATATATATATATATATATATATATATATATATATATATGTACATGGTTTTGAAACAGATATTTAAATGGAAACAAATTAATACAGGATATGAGTTTAAATATTTATTTGGTTGAGATACAATTCGTCAGTGTAGGCTCCATTATACGGTCTCTTTATATATACCTTTTGCAAACAGGATGGGATTAGGTAAACTGGGGTATTTGAGGATTACTGCAATATTGAAATCAAACATTTTATTGATTTTTATACGCGTCCGGAACAGTAAGTAAAAACGGAGACATCATGGATAGGCGGGTATGTCAATCCATAGGGTTTGCTTACATTTATTCTAAAAATGTCACTTTAGTGAAGTACTTATATTTGTATATAGGTTGTTGACTGCGGAAGGGGGTGGCATGGATAAGTTTGAGTATACATTTGAGTATTAGAGATTAGGTATGAAGACAGGATATTAGGGCAGACCATAAAAAACTTTTGTAATTAAAATAAATATAATAAGATCTGTCTTGAATGAGGATACCACATTTGCCACAAGTTGTTTTTTCCTGTGCGTATGGTGTCAACCCTGAAGATGGGACTGGAAATTCGGTCTCGAAAATTTGGAAAAAGAAGAGTGGAAATTTTTGTTACAACGCCATTTTCTGACAGGCAGCTGATGGAAGGCTTAAAACGAAGGGACAAGTGAGAACCTATCAAACAAAGCCAATAATTGGAGCAGCTGGAAATGTACAGAATTCAATATTTTACCGACTTACGTGTGCTATCAACTGTCCCACACAGAAAAACTACGGGCAAATCCACATTCACACATGAGACTGCAACGTTCAATTGTGGCAAAATATTTGTTGGGTACAATGCGCAGTACCGGCTCCTACTGATGTGTCGCAAGTAAGCACCTTCACTGCATGCTGACTTAGGTTTATCTTTCAGTTCATATTTCGTGTAACTTGTTGCTAGGCGCGCAACTCCTAATACACAATTGCCTATATGTTATATTTCCACAATACAAATTATCTAACTGTTATATATTTAATTGAATGATGGCATGATTACTGTCAAAAATGGTTAAATGATATTGATAAATGCCGTAGGTTATTCATTTTCTGGAATAACAAGTATTCAGTAGTAGTTGTAATTCTCAAGTTTGGTAAAATTCAGCACATTTTAAATAGATTGTTTTGAGACCAACTGTGGCAATAGCCACCTTTAAGATAAATAATAAACAAAGGGTCTTATCTAGGGCAGACATTATTTCAACAGAAATTCCTCGCAGAAGTGCCCGTATAAGAATGAAGCAGTCAGCTTAATGATAAAAGCAGACTTCGAGCCGAAGTGAACGTAAATTAATTAATATTTGTAAATTTGTTTTATTAAATCAATGCTCGTTATGCGAGCAACATTTTATACATGATTGAGTAAAAATAAAGCATATGTGGTACATTTAAAATGGTTTCTGAGGGATTAGAAATGTTAATTCATGGACTGACTTCTCAAATGAATAATTTAACTGCAGAATTAGGCATAATTAAGTCTCGTCTCGACGATACGCTGATAATAAACAGAGAAGACATCCGTGTACATAGACCATCAAATATAGGTGGAAGCAACACCAACACTGTATGATCAACTAAATATTGAGTATAGAGCCTATTACCTGCCGTTAATGATAAGCCGCTAGTAAGAATAAACGGCATGTGTATATGAATTTTACCAATTCGTCCCGCTGACGTTTGCAAATTCTTCTGGTCCAATTTTAATTTGTTTTTTTACTGGATAGTCATCACATAATACATCCACAAATATTCTATGGAAATTTTTGTTAATGAGTTATCACATTAAATAATAAGGTTTTCCGTTACCTGGGCTCAATGGAAGCATATACACAACTATGACCCTTTTTTAAACTATTTTTATAAGCTAGTTTGCTTTGGAATACTGAGGTATATACACTAGTGCTTTTAATGCTTTCTTGTGGTAATCTATGCGATTGACATTTTATTATGTGAATCCTTATTTTGATAGTTGCAATTGTTGTGTTCATGTATTGATTTACATTCTGATTCGAGTTCTGAGAAATTAATGTCCAATTCATAATTTAAATAGATTCCTGTTGATGTTACCCCGCTTTAATTTTTGCATTTTATATAGACAATAAAAAATCATTATTAAATTAAGCACAAATCTGCATTTGTTACTATTATATTACTTAGAGTTAATTGTACAAAGATTATAAGTAAAATAAAGTGGCATTCTATAATTTTGTGTTTTATCACATGAAATTTCCAGAGTATTCACAATTGAACGTGCTCTCATTTTGTGGCTCCATTTTAAAAAAAATATTTTTTAAGGAAATATGTATGATAAGAAATCAATATATTGGAAGTAATCAACATATTCACAAAAATATATTTCAGAAATTTTATTTCATTTCTCGCGTCTTTATGTAAATGTCTTTACACACAACAATACTAGATAATATTGGCGCTTGAACAGTTTTATGCGAATTGATATTATTGTTTCACAAACAGGCTTGCGTAGTTATTTTTTGGGGTTTTTTCATTCACAAAAGTTTGATTTATTAATTTTATTCGTTAAGCTACATTGTCAATTTGAGTTTTGTTATCATTTCAGCTGTTGTATTTCTTAACTTATTAATAAGATTAATTTGCAACTTCCAGTTACTTTTTATTCTAAAATGATTGATGAATTGCATATATTTTGTGCAGTTAGTCTTCTGAGTTACAGAATGAAATAAATTAAAATAGTATCCACAGTAGCAAAAGAAGAACATGCAAACGTTATTATAATTTCTGCAAAATTTAAACAATAAAAGCCTTCTGAACTACGAAATGATCAAAAAATTGAAATAAGAAAAATTGTTTGAAATGCACAAGTAAATAATAAAAGTAATGTGATGTAAACAAATTAAGAATGATGTAAGCAAAATAGGACAAAATCGAAGTCCTCTCAAATAGCCTGTCAGAGTTATTGTGATAAAGGTTTTTATCAATTAAATATAAATAAATTAATTCATCTTCTTACTATTTAACCAGTAACATAACTATACAATTAACAAATCAAAGGGAACATAATAATTCAGACGGTCAGAGTGAAGAGTATGTAGTAAATAGGGAAACGCCCAGTTATCCCCACGTATTGTTGAACTTAGAAGCCTTTTAGATTTGAACTAATTTCGAATTTATTTCGACGTGCATTAAACTATGAAAAACCGGATAATAACTAAATTTTTTTTTCAAGAGTTTGAAAACTGCCTTTAACTGTCCGAATTGTTTAAAGTTCGATTGTTGTACGTGTCTAAATATGCCTCGTTTTTCTTTCTTATTTTCATCCTCAGAATTAATCCACCAAACAGCTAGAGTCCGAAAATGTTGAGTTCGCAAATTATTTTTTAACAATTTCTTTTAAGCAAGCATTCAAATTAGTCTAATGAAAAGTAAAGCTTCTATATAAATGATCCTGTTCGTGTGTATAATACAAAATACGCAAAAAAGAAATATAGACCAAAGAAATAAAAATATATTGACCAATAACATCCTTAAGAATGGACTAAATGAGAACAGAAATTATATAAATAAAAACAACGTTGTATACAATATAGATCATTGAAATGTGTAAGAAAAATTGCATTGTTAATTATCATGGATTAAGATAAGTTTGCAAACAGGAGATAAACACCTTTCGAGTTTTATTCAATTATTCGAGCAATATAGCAAATTTACCTGCAGTCAAATGTATGCAAGCATTATAACATTCCATATTCATCATCAGACCTCGACGGCAAACGGACCAACGAGGATATCAATGAAATGGATAAATGAGGGATAAAAGATCGAATATATGTCTGCTTCCTCCAGATGTCTCACAAACAGTGTACTTGGCTTGGGAGTCTAGCAAAAGCTGCAAAAATGTTATATTAGTGACCGAATATGAACTACGCATTTCATATTTACAGTCAAGGTTGCGATCTTGATAAACACACCGGAGCCATTAAATACATATACAAATGAAGAAAGAGTGTGAAGTGTGCGGCAGGATATCTCAGTGGTTAGAGCACCAGATTCCGAAGCAGAAGCGCCCAGGTTCGACCCCTGTCCGCGACAAATTATGGACAGTACATGATGAGTTCCAAATAAGTACGAAACCGGTCTCCTGGATGAATTGCCTTTTCTACACTTTAAAATTCGTAACTAATACTGACAAATGTATGTAAATAATGGGTCAGGTGTTTATATCAAGATTGTAACCATGATTATAGTAACTCATTTTATAACACAAAAAATTAGCCCAATAATGCGAATATATGAACTACGCTTGAGAGGCTGATTGATTGAGCTATAATTTAAAGGTGTGCCGCCAAATCGTAGATGAGATAAAGCACTGCAAAGGCGTGTGTCTGAGGAGAATTTGAATGGTATGACATCTTTAGTTCAACAATTTTTTATTCAAAAAATATATTCAGACGTTAAATAGAACATAAATCAATCGATAAAATGGCTATTGTATTCGGAAAGCGTATAAGCAGAGTATTGCCTAAGAAACACTGATCTATACCGTAATGCTTTCTGTAAAGTTTTACTGTTTAGAATAAAGAAAAGAATTATATATCGCCTGAGGATAAAAAATTACCCTCTATTAAATCAAGTAAATATTAAGCTGTGAAACGTATTAAACCAATACCGTGCTGTGAATTAGCTTCGAAAAATTAACAGCTGACAGTGTGCCGTCTATTGTTACGACAAATCATGCAGAACATGAATATTTAGGTGAATACAGCTGTAGACAATTTACATTATTTAGTTATTAATCTGATTTATGGAAAGCATGGTAAGAACAACATTGCGTGAGCAAAACATCCGCAGCACCTGATAAATTTGTTAGAGGCGAAGAATTTACACAATTGTTTTCATATTTACTCATAATTTGGTCAATGAAAAAATCGTGAAAGAAAACGTAGCTCAATATTGAATTTAGCATATGATTAACGCAAGCATATTAAACGCGTAGCTGCTAGACTTTCCCTATTTTTGCTACGCTCACAAAATAAATGGTAAAAATTCTCATGTTATATTAGCGTTATTTATATTATTTAACGTTTATGAATAAAGCGGAGCATAAACGCGGGTAATCGAGCAACTATACGTAAAATCATTTTATATGCGTATATTGAATGATAAATTTGAAGCTAATTTGTCAATAGTGATTTAAAATTTTGGCTAAATTCTTAATAAACCAAACTAAAATGGCTCTCGAAATCTCGATACAAATGATTATGCCGATACATTTTAAGCTTAAATACAACTTGGTTATTACCAAAACTAATGATTTTAACGGGCTTACTTAAGCAATATATATATATATATATATATATATATATATATATATATATACAGATTAAGTAAGCGTTAAAACCATCAACCACAACTATATATATATATATATATATATATATATATATAATGCTGTGTTTAGATACTAATCAAAAACGTTACTTTCTTTTTGTAGTATTTAAATTCCAGTAAATATATGTCTCGCAATACAGCGGAAAGCAAGGTTTAAATAGAGAAACGATAAATATTGATTTTATTTTTGTATGAAATCTATAGGACAATTGCGCAGATACAATTGCTCTTATATTCGCTTTCAGCCTGAATTTAATAAAAGATCTGCTAAAAGAAGCGAAATGTATTATCTCCATTTTTTTCATTTATTTGTGGCAATACAACATATCCAATATTTATTTATTTTATGTAATGGAATGCAGATGTAAATAAGCGTTAATGTTAAAAATTTTGCTTTCTAGTGGTTAATAATATCAGTCTCCAAAAGTAACTGCACACATAACTAGCAGGGAGGAAATAAACATTTCGCCAAAAACAATGTGACTTTTGCAACCTTAGTAAAAGTAAACAACGTATTTGATTCCTACAGACTTGTCAATATATTTATGTTGCAACAGTCTGAATACAGTAGAATTCGATATGTCTAAATAAATAAACTTCCAAAACGAATACGTGATATATAATCAATCTTTGCAAACGTGCTATTAAAAATTTTCCATTTAGTCGACATTTTGATCTAATATATGAACACCTGGTAGGTGCATTTCTATATCCAACGTAACTGTAACCTAAATTTATATGAATTTCATTCAATCTGAAAAAAATATACTTGCTTAAAGAAAGTGCCACATGTAAAACTTCAGTTAGCTGTTCGCGTTAAATGTAAACTATTCAACATCAACTTCGTCATACTATGCGATGATGTAAAGCGCAATTCTAACAAATATTTTAACAATCGTTCATCATTGAAAATCGTTTCTATTGGTCCAGATGAGTAGGAGATTCCTTTATAGAGTTAATGAGAATGCCTCTACTAGAAGCGGATCTCTATTAAGCTTTGGAATTTTTAATCGGATACAACCAAGGCGCTATGCAGTTGAACGTTAGAACTTTGGAATAGTTGATAAACGACATGAAGATAAATCGTCAAATAAATGAGCACGGGACTTTCAGGATAAACGAAGAAGCAAAGTGGCTTGCAAAATCGACTAATGTACAGTTAATTCTGAATAGGACAAAGAGACGCAGCAGCGTGATCAACATACAGATTAATTCAAAGCGAGGAACCACATAGTTTCGATAATTAGTTGATCTGTTTTTTATAAAACGCCAAGCAGAAAGTATTTTTGTTCTGAAAGCTACTGTACAAGTATGAAAAAAATAAAGCGGAGGGGTCTCCATGCGAAATAATTTTAGTGAACCTGTAGTGTCAATTTACAAAATTTTCACATATTTCGCTGCATAAAAATTGTAAAAAATGAGGTTGGAGCGGTTTTGGTTTGAAGCAATAACTACGTTTTTTTTAGAAATATGCCGTTTTGCTTGAACACACATTGAGCCGAAGCTTTAAATCTGATCTGTCTAGGCCACTGTATCTGCAAACATCCCGCGAGGAGCACTAAATTCTGTTCAATTTCAAAAGAGAAATTTAGACCACTGAATTTACCATACAAAGGAATCCTTTCGAAATAACGGTACAAAAAAGATATCAACAATTAGCAATATTTGCACGCTTTATCAAATAAATTGACGGTAAGATTTTGGACCTGGAGCACAGAGAAATAATATTAAAAATTGGTTTGCATAATTTAAAAAAAATAATGATATGCATAATACATCAGGATAAATTTAAATTATCACCTACCAAAGTTTACTACAAATTAATTCAGGATTTTACAAAGCCAACTTCAGCAATAGAATTTGACTGCATGCCTGGGAATGTTTCACAGTTTAACCTTTGCCAGGACAAGTTTCTTATTTGATTCCAGTCACTATGCAATAAAATCCTGTAAGACAACTTGCCTCCTAATTATGTCTTCAGTAAGTAAGTTAAGCTGTTAGTTCCAAGTATAGTAAATGGAGTTTGCAGACATTTTTTCTTATTTGTACTGATTAAACTTGTTCACTTGTTTAAATATATGCATGTTCTATAATGAAATCGAACAATTGATTTATACTTCCTTAGTTTGTTTTTATTTCGTATGCATTATATATCATCCTAGGAATCTGCATTTTGACAGGGGAACATTTATTATATCTGGATATTTAGAGTGACTGCAAAAAAATGAAATTCCACCGCTTATCCAGTCTGTTAAGCTTAAAATTTCATGTGTTAAATATTATTTTGATTCATCCTTTTATCACTTGAAGTATAAAATTTGTAAGAATGCGTACAATATTTTTCTTAATGTACATCAATAACCGAATGATAACCAGTTAGCTAATTAAATAAAACAAAATGTAACCCCATTAGCAAAAACCTGGATAAGTGAAATATAATTAAAAGAAATCGGGAGTTTATTAAAGTATATGTTACACAAAACGTTATTCCTCTACTTTTGATTAAACCAAAGAAAATTCTGGACAGTATGTGATCAGCTCCGAAATACTGGATGAATTGCCTTTTCCACACTATTCAGTACTTAGATTATACAGACAATTGTATGTTCATAATAAGACAGGTGTTTATATCAAGACCGCAACCTTCCTTATTTAATTGCTATCACCGCCTACGCAACCAATATTCATTTAAATGCCTCTACTTTATCTATTATGTCCTTAATGTTAACTCATCAGACATAGTCAGAATCTCTATGACCAGAATTTGAAACCGTTGGTTGTTCATTTTGTACAGGGTCATTCTCTCGTTCCACACTTCGTCAAAGCGTCACATTGCACGAAATTTTCAGCTTGATATCAACATGAAATTTCCGGTCCGTCATTTCTTCATATGGATTAACGTGAGTATTGCTTAATATATCCAGTTCTAACTAACTATCCTGTATCTAAAAGACAGACACTGTTATCTGGGAAAGTAAAATTTAATTTAATTACATTGGCAGGATTTATTATGTTTTTCTCGGATTTAAAAAAAATATAGCGTAAAATGGAAAATGCAATATTTCAAACTATCTAACATTGCCCCCAATTGCGTTGGTATAGATTTTAACCTTAGTTTATCTGGTATAGAGACAGGCAATTCATAGTCTCGCACTGTATGCAATTTTCAGATAATACCAACTTTTTATTTTTATACACACATTGTCTCATGCAGACACGATGGGCATCGTTTAACACCTGAAGGTGTAACTAGTTATCCTTGATATGCTATAAATTAAACAGAAACTATGTTATCGGGTGAAGTGAAATTTTATTGAAGTACATTGAGAGGATTTTAAAAAAGAAATGTCTCGTTAAAAAATAAGAATTACAGAAAATACAAAACGAAATGCCTCTAAATAACCTTGTTTGTTCTTAATGGTTACAAATCAATAGTAGCCAGAATCGCATTAACCAGAATTTTAACCTGAGTTTATTTGGAATAGAGGCACGCCAGGAATCCCCTGAGCATTTAAATTCACAAATTGTACAAAATCATTACTCTTGGTCAGTCTTTCCTACATATTCATATAGTGAGTAAAATTTACGACTCGAATGTCCAACTATCCATCCTAGATCATTTATAAGACTGATGCTATGCCACTACGTGGACTAGATATTTAATTAAAATTTTTTGTAAAGGTTTTTAATATATACTTTGTTTTCATAAAGAGTAAATATTACATAAGATTCCAAATGGAATATATCTGCTTAAACTGTTTATCTTTATTGTTTACACATCAGCAGTATCCACATCTAGCGCAAACGTGATTTTAATCCGAATTTGTTTGCTTCATTGTCGCAGCGCATACGATTTTCAGTTTTACATGAAATCAACATTTTTGTTGAACTTGTTTGTCGTTTTGTTTATCGTGGGTATCACCTTATGCCTAAAGTACCAAATAGCCGTTCCTCGGTCTTTCATAAGAAAACAGACTCAATGTCATGTGGGGAAGAGAAAATTAATTAAATTACATCCACAACATTTTATATTGTATGTTTTTCCAATTAAACAAAAAATTAAATAATATAGGAAATTCAATGCTTTCATCTAACTGTTTCAACTCCAATGAATATTGCATAAGCTATACTATGAAAGAATAACAAACTGCAACTTTATTAATTTCAGGTTTCTACATTCAAATGTCTATCAGCATTTCACATAATTTTACCTTGTTTATTCAGAGAGAAAAGTAAATTCAGTTGCATATAATGACATGTTTGCAGTTCCTTGTTCATCGACGACTGGTCTAACGAGGTCAATATACTGCAGGCTTTGGTACTGTTATTATCCAAGTATTACAGTATTTACTGAGCATAGTTTGTGATGGTGTGGTAGTTCAAATGCTGTTGATCACCACAATTAGCGCTCGCCCGGGATCTATTCTGCTTAAATTTTGTGGATAAATCGAAGCGACATCGGTGAACGCAGTGAAGCAAGCCAGAAGTGCGCTCGACACCTCCAAATAAGTTTAATAAATTTAAAGTAGAAAACCAAACAAAATTGTTTAGTACATATCTGAAAATAATTTTAAACATGCGGCTGGGTGGCTCAGTGGTTAGAGAAACAGATTCCGAAACAGACGTGCCCAGGTACGAGCACTGTCCGCGGAAAATTCTGACCAGTACGTGATGAGTTCCCAATAAGGACGAAACCGGTCTTCTGTATAAATTTTCTTCTTAACACAATGCAATACTTAGTTTATACTGACAAATGTATTCACATAATGGGTGATGTATTTATATCAACATCGCAACCTTGATTAAAAGTAATTTTAATCACCGCCCGCGCAACCAATGTATGCTTAATAAAGTTACTTGTTCGGGACATGCAAAGTGAATTGCAGACAATTGTGATGCTTGGACAAATAAATCCAGGCTGTGCTGCCTGGGCGCGTCGTATCGGAATTGAAATCCGGCAACTGAATGCCGATTTTCTTTTTAATTTGTTTATGCTAAAATTAGTAGCCAATTCCACTTTGAGTTGATTGGTGCTTTTCAGCCAATTTATCTATAAGTCTCGAAATCCTATAAGTAAAGCCGTTACCGGGTCTGTTCCTCTTCATTGGTACCGGGCCAGTCGTTCCAGCCTGGACTTCGTAGACGGAAATGAGTCCACGAAGGCGGGTTGGCTGTACGACGATGGAAGAATTTATGGCGGTTTAACAGTCATTGACCACTACAGTTGGCGAACCGCCTACTATGCAGTTCGAATGGTTTATGGAACGAAAGAGGGTATCAGTTAAGCAGTGAAAAAAATGGATTAAGTCAAAACTGTCAGCTTAATAAGTAATGCCTATCAATGCTATCCGTAGTGTTTTGCTGAAACTGACTTTGGATAAATACACTAATTTGTACTAACTTTTAGAAATCAACGCATATAAAGAAAAGCAGAGGGAATTTGACTAATTTATCAGGCTTATCTCGGTGATTCTACAGAGAATAAAGAAATGGCGAGGCTCACGCTTTAGTCATAGAGGTAGTACTTACTTTAAAACGTTAATAGTGAAAATAACTAATATGTGCTAGCAGCAATTTTGTAGAGGTTACAAGGGTAGCAAACAAATCCTCCTACATTCACAAGTACTCCGCTTAATTGTGAATCAAAATTTATATTTCAAATTGGTAATCTTTAACTTTGGCAGGAATACATACAAAACACAATGGACCTGATATCTGTCATCACTACACTTTCTGCAGACTGAGAATTCTTAAATTTTAAACTCACTTTGGTGTAATAATTTGAAGATTTCTCAATAAACATTTTTTATAAAACACAAAAAAAACTAAAATCGAAAACATAATTTGATTAAAAGAAATAAATTATAATCGTTTATGGATCAACTATTTTTTTATTCATAAAACGATATTTTTCAAAAATAAAATATGATATTTAATGAAAGGCAGTCATTTCTTATAAAGTTATCAAATGAATAAAAGTAATATATACAGAGTTTGACAAAACAGTATATCAGTACTCTTAACTTGAATAATTAATAAGGATAGTTTAATAATAATCGAATGATTATTTATCGCCTATTTAATAGTTTGAATGAATCATTTTAAAATATTCACTGACACAAATGCTATGTTCAAATGGAATTTATCTTAGATTTGAACGGTAAATACTGAAAATATTATGACAAGTATGAAGAGATCAAGCGGGACCATCTAAACATAAGAAATAGATGATAACCGTTTTTAAACCTGTTGTAAAATATCATCCAGAGCTTCGAAATATTCGTTCAATTGACTGTTTTATAGTCCACTTTTAATACTTTAACATGTAAAATAAAAAGACAAATAAATTAATGGAACTTCATGTTTCCGAGAATTTATGCTACAAATCCTAACTCCAAGCTTTTCAGTTTATGATAAAGTATACCGAAGAGAAAAAGTTCCAAATTTCGCACGTCTGCGTAAAAATAGCAATGCGTACATGAAAATGGAATATTTTTAGTATATACATAATAATGCACGAGTAACCTGATCAAAATCCCCAGAAAATGAATAACATTTATTCCGGCAAAAAATCGATATCGTAATGTAGAAAACGTAAAAAATTGTCGCCCAGAACCCTGAAAGTTTCTATTTAAAAATTATTAAATGGATTGAAGTTGAGTAGGTAAGGATCTATTACATGTTTTTAAAATGTTTGTGATATTGTTCTTTGAGTTATTAATTAAAAATCATAATCACTCTCTAATTTTTTGGAAGTAAATCCAAATATGTATATATATACATATATACATACTATATATATATATATACATATATATATATATATATCTATAAATACTATATATATATATATTGTCAGCACATGTATAAACCGGAAATGATGTTTTTCGTACATACATGCATAAATGGAGAACTAGATTACCTGCACGGAAGTTGCTAGGTTTCTTCACCAATAAGGTAGAAATAACCAGGCTTCACAGATGAGACCCAGTTTGTGCCAATTACTTGAATTTTGCATATATATATATATATATATATATATTTATTTATTTATTTATTTATATATATATATACTGCTGTGCGATAGGTTATGGAAAATCAGGCTTCATATCACTGATGCAAAAACAATTCTTCAAAATATAAAACTAACTGATAAATAACAATAAATTGGAGCTCTAAAATTATTTTCAGACAAAATCCAGTCAAGTCCTATCGAAGGCGCACAACCATCAAGATTTGCTACAGCCATTATAAAAATACCGATATAGTGTATGAAAATACAACATTCGTATATAGAAGAAGCATATTCACAAGAGAAAATCTTTCCTTAAAAATTTTAAAAAATATAGAGCCATTGGGCAAAAGAAATACTTCCTCCTTAGGAAAAAGAAGTGTAATAAAAACAAAAGAATTAGGAGAGCTGTCACTATATAATAGACGAGATACATTTGACAAAAATTTGTAATTACATCACTATTATCAGTCTAGTAACGTTACCCTTAATGACTTCGATGGGGGTCAACAACACGCTATTACCTAAAAATTAACTTACATTAGATTCATATTAAAGCACGTGTCGCCGAGATATGTATCAACTTAGTCAAGATGAGATAAACTAAACATAACTGAAAAAATCGATGTTTGCGCATTCTCAGACATTTCAGAGACCAGCGATTGCGTGGCATCGTCTATATGCCCTATTCTGCAAGATTTAACGTCCTCATTTTATCGGTTGCTGAGACATGTGCAGTCAATGTGGTTGCAAAGAACAATTACAAACGCCTTTTGAGATTTCTGACAAGATACCGTTTTTTTTTAAAATTATTTCTTGTTCCAAATTAGTCTTATAACACTCTTCAAAAGAATTTTTTACATAATATTCCGGGGATGATGTTCCGATCAACCAATCTTGACACAAGCTCCGTATTTAAAAATAAACGAATATATTAACTACAACCTGATACAGCACCCAAATGGTATATCGTATATGCATTTATTTATGCTCATACATGTTCTCACAAAAGTAAATTTACAGTGCGCGATTAGTGGTTTGTATATAAGTAAACTTCAACAATTTTATGCATACACACAATGTCGACTGTATTCGTACATGTTGGTCCTAAAATATTTCCGACAAAATTAAGCATATGCGTATCATAGTTGAGTTATTATTTAGCAGCTTGTGTGAATAGTAATCGTCAACGTCCGCTTAAAATCTAGGCCAAACCCATAAATAGGACTAATTCGCGGATCATTATACAACATTTCATTAATATAACTTCTCACTGAACAGGACTAACAATAACAAGAATATTTCTAATAGGAAAAAAACTAAAAACAAAAAAATATATTCCAATCAATAAAACATCATCACACGGTGCATAAATCTCTCAAAAAAGCAACAAAAGATTAATAAAAAATTAAAAACCTATTTACATATTTAGTTTGAAGTAAGATTTATTGACTATGACTACAAAAAGATGAGCATTAATAAACTAAGTCAGATACAAAAAAGAAGAAGAAATTTCAGACACCTAATCTGGTAGACAAAGGTAATGAAACAATTAACGAAGGAATAGAAACAAGACCTTTTTCTTGAAAATAGATTAATCGTATGAAATTTTTAAAAAAACAAAGAAATTTTATTAGATTATAATGAAAGCAACATATTGTGAAATTAATAAATATTAAGAGTTTTTAAACGGGAAGAAAAATCAATGATTTTATAATCAGTTAAATTATTTTAGCAAAGTTTAAACTTTAAATTTGTGTGCCTATTACGATACGCTTGAAAATATATTTAACTCATATTGTTTATTAATTTTAGGAATTTTTGTGCCATTTCCTCAAGCACCAATAAAGAATAACGTTTCTTGTCATTTGGCACTGCTTAATTAATCAGTGTACCTAATTGTTTTACAACTGATGTACCACTGTCTACATTTTCCACAGTTTTTATTCTAAAACATTTCCTATATTATTAAGCTTATCCCAGTTTACAGTAAGGCCGGCTTACAGTGGATGACAATTCATTTCTGAACTATTTATGTGACCATACTTGTACGTATTTTTATGTTTTTCTCTTCGAACTTTAAACAGTTACATCTCGTCTTTCTTTCATTAGTTATCGTTCTTAACAGGTCTGGGCCTGAAATTTATTCTTTCTTTACCTTATCTGGCTTTGTCTTACTGTGCTCCATTTTTTCGACATTCCTTAAACACTAAATCTTACCTCAAAATAACATTATTTATATAACTTTATTTTAATATTATTTCGTACTTATTTAATGGTTTTTAATTTCGTGTACTACGAGACAAATCCGTAAGTTTTAATTCTGTTCACGGCCTCATAATATATATTCTTGCACAAAATGTTGTCTATTGATTTGTGAGTCAATCTTATTTTTTGTTTGAAGTCGATATTCCAAGCTAATTTTAACGATTGTTATTCACATGAGTATTTAAAATATTACTTCCATATCAAATGATTATCCTCGATTTGGGCGATAAAGAAGCTATCGCCCACCAGTTATGTATAGGGTATATATAATATATTTGTTTATAATTTGGTTAAAATATTTAAAAAATTGATAGACTTAAACCGTGACACGCATGAATGGATAAACAAATATTTATCTGGACACTGCGTCAGCTAGTAATTAGGATATTGATGTCGTGTGAAAATTACCGCAAATCAAGAAGAAAAAGTCGATCGAAATTTTATCCAAGAAATATACAGAAAATAATTATTTTGGTGAGTTTAAGCGATCTACATCAACGCAAAACATTTTTTTTAAATCAGCATAATTACCTGATGCCAATTTATTTTATAAAATAAATAAGGTGCCACTTACCTAGTACGCTCTCTTAAGTGCACACGTATTGTGTGTTGATTACTTCGTCATGACAAAGGTGAATCCCACTCAGATGGGACATCGTTAATGACAGTTTAGGGAGGAACTTAATTATTGGTAATTATGATTATATTGAGAGACAACGGATAAAGAAAAGTAGCACAAATTAGTAAAAGCGAGATAAACGGATGAATACAATCGAATAACGAAGAACTTTTAAACTATGTTAAACGGAATACTAATAAATCTTTTTTTAAACTTAGAATTGTATCAAAGAGCACAAATGAAATAAATTTAGTAGACCAAATTTTCACTCTTCAGCAGTTGCAAGAACTGCTGCAAGAAGAATTCGTAGCCGGGACTATTTACTTCAGAGGTAAGTAACAGCTTCTTAGTGAAATGGGTTAGAAAGCAACCAGCCAAATAGTCTTCTTTAGATTACTTCCTAAAGCCGTCCTAGCTACCGCTGAGGAAATGCCAGACAGCGCAACAGTTGTCTTGCAGATACATTTCATCCTCCATACCATGCTTTGCTTAAGCGCTATTTAGCAATCGATTTCATAAACAATAGCTATATTTATTTAGTTGTCTTGATCAGCCAAGTAGCCGGTATAAAAAAACGTAAAAAGCCAAATTAACTAATTAGTTTATTACAAACGATGTCCTGCACTCTCCGATTAATACTAATAGCTGTCAACTTGTACAACTGATATGTTCATTCACTTGTTTTGGTTAACCAATTTTCTTTTTTCATCATGAACCCAGACTACATTTCAATTTATCCAGAACAACAGTTCAGTTTCCACCACAAAACACCACAGAGATACTTCGAGCACATTGCGTAGATTCCATGGAATAAGAATGTATAATGATGGTTTTGTTTGCCTTCTCTCCTATAAGCACACGAATCAAAACAACTGAAAGCTTAGCACAATTTACAAGTCTCTGCAAAGCGTACAAAAATCTTGGTAAGACAGCCGGTACACATAAACATATTTGACTATCCAGGATATGCGCTGGCGAATTGTCGCTTTGAACTATCAGTTTCGCAAAGATCCGATTGATTCCCCTTTTTGCAAGTACGCATCGAGTTTGTCTTCTTGTTGGCTGGGTGTGGATTCGTCCATTTCTTCCGAAGGCTTCGACAGCGTTCGTACTCATCACCGGAATTATCGTACCGAATCGTCGCCAGTCAACGAAGATTAGATCGCACCTCATTTCCAGTTGTTAGTATAAACGATGTTGAAGCCTTCGGAGGGAAGGGACGAATCCGCACCCAGGCAATAAGAAGGCAAAATCGATGCCTACTTGGAAATGGAGATCAATCGGGTCTTTGCGAAACTGATAGTGCAAAGCGACAACCGGTGACCGCAAATCACGGAGATTCCACAAATGAAGCTCGCACTCCGCAAACTTTCAAAAGTGTGTCTGACAGAAAATAATACAAATTATACTTTTTTTTAAAATTGCATTGAGTATGAACATTGACAAATATGTTAAACTTGAATATGTCACTTTTAATGTTTATAATACAGCAAAAGTTACAAAGATTTCGCTCAAATCGAACTAGCTTCCACTGCTAACAATTGGCCTACTTTTTGTCATTTAAAAAAGACAGAATTATTTACATTACGCCTGACAACGTTCAATTCTTAAAAAAAACAGCACCAAAAGCCAGAATATCAGAAAAGTGTCTAAATTCTTTTCAGACAGCTTAAAAATATGTGGGCATTTGAGAACTGGTGCTTCCCTGCGTTAAAGCTATATAAAGTTATTCATAGCTGTACGTAGGCTGTGAAAGAACACCAAGTCGACAGTTCCAAGTAATACAAAGTAGTAAGGTTGTTTTAAGATTTGAAATAAACGAAAAAGTTTAAATGACAAGATTGATTTTTTCACTTATCTCTTTGCCAAGAATGTTGCTATTTTATTCCATTTTAATAAGCCAACTTCAAGACCAAAATAGTTAAATCATGTAAAATTCATTGGGAATAACGCGGTAATCTTACATGGAATCACAGAAAGTAATCTTAATTAACTGAAAAAAGCAATACAAAATACATGACAAACGTATCTGAAAATCAAATTATAATAAACCTTCAATGTTTAGGGTTATAAATTAACTCTATATAACAATTAATGAACAGCGTTACTCGTACTAAATGGGGCTATAATAATCTCAGAGTGTGGATGTGGTATGTTAGTGGTCTGGGAGGCTAAAAGCGAAAATGAAAATGCTACAACGTTGGTCGAGAAAAATAGTTTTTCCTGCAAAATAAAATTGGTATTTCGCAACAAAGTCTACTTAATTCTATGAGAAATGCAGTTTACAAAAATAAAAACTAATGATAGCGATGATAACAGATACGATTCATAGAGACTTTGCTATTGATACAAGAATTAAAATCATTAATATAAAAATAACCATAAGGATAATAATAAATGATAATCATGACGAAAATTTACCATTCGTTGTAGTGATGCTTTCTTTGGCAAATTAATTTCGGCATTTCGAAAGAGAATAGTCGATATCAGCTAAAATTAAATCAATAGGAAGCCAACTTTCACCACACCGGTTCACGGTTACGTCTCTTTGCCGAATCAATATTTTAAAATATGAATAGAGAAAACTGTGCTATTTCATTCTAGCATTTCAAGAAAGAGAAGCTGTAGTACTAATGCCGGCCTTTTTTACACTTATTTTGAAAAACGTTTATTTAAAATCAGTTGAATTACTTATATAATCTACAAAAAGATATAAAATATCAATCTTGAAATTTTATATTCTACGGGGAATTCTCATAATTTTTTTAGCGCATGGATTTATTTACATATAACGTGAAAACATATCTTCTGATGCATTAAAAAATTAACAATAGTTAAGCCGTTTATTTCAATTTAGATTGTGGTAAAGACTTCACACGGTAGGAAAGACGTTTTCTGTAAAATGTTACCGTTTAAACATTTGGCACATAAAAGCTGAGCGCAGAACAGTGTCGCCAGAGTCTCCATGTGTAAATTTCAATTAAAAAGACCCTGAACAGAAATTATAAATAGAAAAATATCGCGAATACTTTAAGCATTTTTTAAAAAATCTGCAACTTTGGGGTTGGGCCTATTGTTGAAGACCTAAAAACATCTGTTGAGCAGGTTTTCATATAAATAGTTGGTTAGAAACAGGATATCACTTTCATTAGACAAATATGTTTGGTGAACCGAAAGAAGGATAAACGACTACATTGACTACAGTGTGGAGCAAAAGTCACTAGGCAGTACTTTAAAGGTAAAATGCATGATAATTTTAGCGTAAAATGTATTAACTTATTATAACGTAGCAAGGCCTCTTATATTTTAAATAACGTATGAAAATATGCTTAGATTTAAGCAATGCCAAGATAATGCCTGGTAATGAAGGAAACTATGCATAAGTGAACTACCGTCTTTTACAAACAATTCTAGTCCTTGATAGTACTTAATTTTAGCCTACGTATTGCTGTTTTAATCTAAAGATTTTTTTAGAAAAACGACACGTGGGCCTTAGTACGCTATACTAGCAACACTTTAATTAACTCAACCAATAGTGCGGGGATATAGCTATAGATATCAATTAAAATATCAATAATTCTGAAATCAATGCTAGATTAATAAGAACTAGATTAAGCGAAATCTACTTTGAAACTCATTGGTCACGCCAACTCAAACGAGAAAGAAGCAAAAATCTCAGACTCTTGCATTCCTTAGGCAGTCAGCTTCTCTTTTAGTTAGTGAAGTGCATTTATTAATTCCAGATGAATTACCAGTCCAGTCGTTTAACTAAGCACCCAAAGCAGGAGGCACCATTGACCACGATATTAATTTCTCAAATATTATTACCACGTTTGCTATCCGATGTCAAAAGTAGACCTATTGTTTACCTAACAAAATTGCTTTTTTTCGAATTCGGTTCGGTGAAGGCTAACAGAACTCCAGTTTGCGAATTTTGTTAGGTAAAGCCTTCCAGAAATCCATTTTCACAATTCGGTTAGGTAAAGCCTTAAAAAATTCATTGCTTTTGACTTATTTTTTCATAAACCAAAAGAAGCTTAGTACCGATGACAATTGTTAATTTATAAATAGCGTACAAATAGGGCAAGCCAAACTGAGACAAACCAGGCTATATCTTTATTTCACCCTAAGATGCAAGCGAAAGTTTGGGATTACAAATAAACACTCCATTCTACTGTCAGAATAAACACGTCTTCTCGATTCAGTTACTTGGGCTTCGTTACGTAGATAAAAAAGTATTTTCGAATGTTTCAGTAAAGAGGTTAGAACACCCGTGCAATGCTAAATACATTTGTCTAGGATTTAATACAGGCAAGGATGAGCACAAGCAAATCACTAGGAAATGGTACATTTTGTAACATCAGCATTAAGAAAAAGCGGTCTTTTAAGAAGTAAATAAGTAGACAGATATATGAACCTGTTTTAAGATTTGTAATTAAACTGAAGATGTTTGCAAATCGAATAATATAAAAAGTGCTAATATTACATTGGTTATGCCATCTGGAATGCATTAACACTGAAAATTCCAATCAAATTATCTTTAACTAAATCTGGGACTCTGTATTTTTCAACCTGCCAATGAAATATTTATCGCATATTAAAAATTATTTTCCACTTTAACGCATGAAAAGTTGCACAAAATGTGCTTTTAATCTAATGATCTGGTTGCATTACAACAGTAGACAAGACTAGAAAGGAAAATATTTAATTTGCATTCAATACCATTAGATACTGTAAATGTAACACTAAGCACCAATGGCTTAAAAAAACTGAAAATTAGATAACGCGCAGTTTTCAATTATTGGATATTCATTTTGTCTATCGTTAGTTAACAAGCGAGAGCGCGGAATGACAGTAGGCTCCGATACACCAGGCATTTAATAATAATATTAATAAAGTAGAATAAAATAAAGTTTGCAGATTATGCAGAGTGTCAACTTTATATAATAAAAGCTATAAACATCAGTTCTCCTACAATTTTCGCCACATGCTAAGAAATATTGCATTTTTATGGTGTTCTAATTTTTCTGGTTTCAGCGAAAGAGAATACAGCACTTTCTAGAAATTGTACGGATTTTTCTCAATATACTTTAACATACAATAGAAACAACGAACAATTAAGCAAACGCGTTTAAATAACAATTTAATCCTACATTCATCATGAAATAGCATTTTTCTGTAAACCAAAAATGTCTTTCATAACATTTAAAATAAATGAAATCTGAGTTGAAACAAATAAACCTATGACGAATGAAAATGGGCAAAATGTAAAAGTTCCATAAAAAGCGCGATTACTTCAACTTTCTTTCTAGCTATACAATTATTTTGTGTTGGTGCTAACTACATCATGTCTAAAATGGAAGCGATATCTTCTTGGACATGAACAAGGATACCCGAAGTGGATTGCACCACCGCCTCTAGTTTGGCATTGCAGTAATTTCGCACTCCGTCCAAACCAGCCCCAGGTGCCTGCATATTGCAGCCCTCATTACCACCAGACAACAGTCTCATTGCTTTACCTTGTTCTGGATTTGTAGAACCACCAGCAGGAACTTTGTACTGTGAGCTTGGAAGTTGTTTCAAAAGTTGGTTATCCTGTGCCTGAACTGCTGTTCCAGCACTACTATTGCTAATATCAGCACCAAGTTTCCCACGAATAACAGCATTATCGTCATGGAATTTATAGTTTGCGGATTCGATTGGCAATCCACTTGTTGGTGGGGCATGAGATTTCTGCTCATCAGACTGAGGTACAAGACTCAACTGGCTCGAAATCCAGTAATAGCCAGGAGTGAGAAAAGCGATTGAACCCATCACACGAGTCGAGCGACCAAATTCTTCGTAAGTACAGCTGGTCGGATCACAAATATTTAACTGTGGTAGAGCAGATGTGGTAAATGCAAAATAATTGACATTTTATAATACAATGATAATAATATGTATAATATTAAATTTATTTGATGATAGCTGTAGCACGTTTTCAGATTATGGAAGGATTACGAAATTATACATTAAATCAAATAAATAAAAATTTGTTTATGTACATAAATAAGCTATAAAGGAACATGTTGTACGACCGGGAATAGATTAATTACCTTTTACTAGTTTGGCGCAACAAGGTGCTTGCATCCGCTGTCCACCTGATTAGTCCAGATATTTCAAATTCCGCTTTCGGAAGTCTTTTCCAATAGAAAGGACATCCCACAAGCAATTTGAAAATCAATATTTCAAGTGAAACATTTAGAATAAACTAGACTTATTCTTATAATTATTGTTAGATCTCTTAAGCAAAACTGAGTCATACGGGTTGCCAAAGGTTCACAACGTAGACAACAATACTAATCTTATAGCACAATTTTAATTTTGTAACAATTGGAAATGTGCAAGAGTTGATGAAACGTGGCGCCCATTCTGATTGCGTAGTGATGCAAAACATTGTTCGTTGCCCGATAAGTCGGCGGTACGTTCTTCAATTTTAACCGTGACAACGTATGACAGTTGCCAAATTGAGACAAAAAATTCCCATTGTTCATTCAATTTAAATTATTAAATTTTGTTCCACATAAAATAAAACGTTTGACTAGCTTATTGGAATTTAAATTCAAAAATTTAATTTATGGCAGTTAGTTTTGAAGAATAATTCTGTAAGCAATTGGATAAAAAAATGAACCACTGTAATTTGTATGAGATAAAATTAAATACTATTATAAAGGTAAATAAAGGTGAGCAGTATTTTCTGTTCTTGTTATTCAATAAATTGGACAGGCAAATTTGGTCATCGTTAGGAAAAAATAAAAGAAATTATATTAATTTCTAATCAATAATTTACCGATTTTATCGAAATGACTGAAAGTAAGCCACGTAAAAAGAAAATGAAGACATCAGTTAAGATATCGAAACAGTTGAAGCCCTCTAGAATGTGAAATTTGCCGTATCAGCATATTACCGATTATTTCGTTTAAATTAGCCTGCATTTTTAGACACATAATAGTAAATCTTAGTCTCGCCATCAGTGGATACCTGAAGAATCTACACGAATATGAAAGAAAAATCAAGCCCCTACATTGGATCCTGCGTGGCGCTAAATTTTCATAAACTTTCGTTCGTTTATGTGACTATTGTACTCCAAATGTTTTAATTTCCCAACAATAATTATTTTTATTAATTAATTTGAGTTCTTTTGTGCAATTCTTAAAAACATGAAAATGACCAATTTCCAATGTATTTTAAGTGCTTAACTCTGATCGCTATTTAAAGATAAGTTCAATTTCTCAAGATCTGATAATAGCAAAGTTAAGCAGGAGAGATAAATAACAACTAATTTTACCCCGGTCTGTCCAATGCTGTTTCCAACAAGAATAAAATCTTCATACTCCGTAAGTGGTCCATCCAATTTTAACTGCTTCGCCGACATACCATCGGATTGAACATGTGCACTGGCTTCGTTCTTGGATGCTTGTCCAAAGCCTAGGTTTAATAAAGCCGAATTATTACTACTGTGAGGTACACCTGTGACGGTTGAATTGTATGCAGCCGAAAAGAATGGTGAAATTGAAGGTGAAAAAGCTGTCATAGTCGAATTGTGCAGCGGTACAATCCGATAAACAGCGGGCAGTACCACCACTTTGTGTTTCGTCATAATTGGATGAGGAATGAGATCCGCGGGCGATAAAATTGGAAGTTGTCCTTTAAGATTTGTAGTTTGATTAGCCGATCCCAATGCCAGTAAATTGGACACGATCGGCGAAGGATTCAAATGCCAGTCTGGATCAACTTTAGCTGCACAAACAGTGGAACGTCGAGAACGAAAAGCGGACTGACCGCTTAATTTATGGGTTATTTTGCCATCTTCAGATCTTGCTGTATTATTATTTAAAATGTAAAAATAAAACAGAATTAAATCTAATAATTCAACAGCAGAGCAAATCAGTGAAAATTGATAACACGGAGTACAGCAATGAAGATTAAAATGAAGTGCAAATGTTAAACAGGCCAAAAATACACAAAATAATTTTTCAAAAGAGCAAATAGACTGAGCCTGTTAATAGTCGAATTTATTCCCTAGACGTCTTGCAAATAAGAAGAGAAAATTGGTCTCTTGCTAGAGGAAAATATCAAAAAAATATAGAGATGATTATTTTTTATCTCGACAGCACTTGATCTAGTTTAAATTTTTTAACAAACCATTTAAAATCCTCCTCAAATAATTAATGTAATGTAATATAACGAGATTTAAATAAATATATGGACAATCAATTCCTGCTATTAAAATTAGCACCATTAACTTCTTGCAGCATTCTCCACACAGACACACACACATATATATATATAAGAAATAAAATTAAACAGTTAATGATTGCGAGGATGGTGGTAAAAAATTTTAAATCAAGTTTGCGAGCTTGAAGTAAAAACAAATTCCATTGTATTAAACCAGTCGTAACTGCATAGAAATTGTGCATTCGACATTCCCAGTCAAATACAATGTATTCGAGACTACTAGAGGTGAGAGTCGCATATCCAATTTCGCTTTCCATATATATGCATTGCTGTTTGAACCTCTTTATTCAATTTACCGACGTACTCCGATGATGATCATGGAAGGTCGAAACGCATCAGTGCGTGTGACTAACGGTAATGTTTCGATGTTCTTCGGCGACAGGTTAAATGCAATGGGGTTGATGTTAACATTATGCTCGCAAACTTCATTTGTGGAAAAGTTAAAGACTGTCAAAGCCATTTTGATCAGATACAGGAGGACAGTAGTATTCACCCTTTTGCTGGTCCATTGGCATCTCCGATACACGTGCATCAAAAACACACGTGGGTAGTTGTAGATTATGCGGTAATTACCGAGTCCTCAATAGAGTTACAATTAAGGATCGTAATCCGATAAGTAATTTTAAAGTATCATTGCTAAAACTGCTCAACGTAAATGGTTTATAATACTTCATCATAGATCATCTTTCCATCAGATTCCACTCGAAGAAGAAAGCATCGCGAAAACAGCTTTCATTACACCTTTTTGGTCATTTGAATATACGCGTATGCCCTTTGGTCTATGCAATGCATCATAGACATATGGGAAACTTGTGGTTGGGGTATTTAGCAAACATTCGTGCACCCGCTCTCACGCTAACTATATGATCATAGCCTTTGATAATTTTGAACAGCATATAAAAGAAAACACAGATAACCCCGGGCGTATTGATTAGTTTGGTTTCGTTTAAAACATAAAAAGTGCGTTTAAAAACAGAAACAAGTTCAACTGCTGGAGTACCCAATCATAAGTGCATTGTGAATGCTCCACGAGACAGAGTAGAGGCTATCAGAAAATTTCCTGCACCGACAACTCAAAAGAACTGTGCCGTTTTATTTACATCTCAAATTATTATGGAGTCTTTACTCCCATGGTTGCACAATCACAAGCATGGCGGACGAGACATTTTCAAGAGCTGAAGTGGCCTAAAACCAACTCGCGTTTAAAATATCAAAAAATTAAGTCTGTGGTGCATATTATCACCAGCGAACAACGAGGAGAATGGCAGCATGCATTAATGCACATGTACCTCTATGGGTGAAAGAAAGTGTGTAGAAACGGTATCGAAATTTGCCATTAAGCAACATACTAAAAGCTGGCAAGACAGTTATATTTTAATGAATAAATTTTGGACCATCATTAATTCAAAATTTCCTTCACATTTGTTCATGCATGAATCTATTTCTATCAAAACATATGACGCCAGACTACTCGGTCAGAAAAATATACTTCACAATCACTAATACTGAAACAGTAGTCCTCAGCGTAGGGCAACATTTGACTTTAATTTCAGCATTGCTTTTAGTCAACCTTCTATATTGTTATAACGTGTATAAATTTTATATACCGTGAGAAATTATAGATGCTCAAAAAGGCCTCCAAAATATGTACCGATTTTTATTATTTTAAGCTGAACCCTGATAAAACTGATTTAATATCTAAAGAAATGCTATTTATAGATTTTTGAGGAATAATTTTCTTATAAGCCTTCACTGCTAAGCCCTACAATTATGCTGATTTTAAAAAGCCCCGAGAAGATTTGTATTAAAACAAAACCGCCTGATTTTGCTGCATTCGGAGTCCAAATTGCGGCACTAGACTTCATCATCTGCTGATAAAAGTTACACGAAACTATGTGATTGATACTTTAATAAGTTGAACACAGAAAATTTTGGAAGGCATCATACCTGACAACTGATAGAATAAATTCGTGTTAAATTATTTTAGATACTCAATGCAGGTTGGCTCCAAGCCAGCTGTTTTCTCCGTTAATACTTTGAATGCCGCTTTAGATGCAATAGTGCATTCTTCTATTGAATAAACACCGTAATTTATGTCTGACGGTAGTGCCTTCATTGTTACACGATCGATTTCTATTTGTGATAGAATAAGTACAAATTTTTTAATAGAACACTTTTCATGTCTCTTCATTGTCCTTATTTTATTTTTCTTCCAATTATCTGGACGAAAAATCACAAATCGTAGTCCGGTAAATTGAGCTCATCTATTACACTAGATACACACTTCATTCTTGCACGCAACACCGCTTTATAAAAAACAAGATAGTTATTATTACGTTAAAATAAGAACTTGCAGAAGATATACGAAAAACTGTCCTAAACAGATTACGAAACCCATTTCAAAGTTGCTAAAACAAAGTAAATATTCATCGTCTGAAAATTGTTTCCTCAAATTGACGTCTGTTGTGCAAATACAGCTTGGCTATGGTTAGTCAGAACTTTAGGCCTTAAGAGATTGCTAATAGGTTTCACCTGAAGGTATAGCTAACGAGAAACATAAGTTGGTTTCTAACTTCCTACTGCGTTTAATATGCGGCAATAGTGGCACACTGGGTAGAATCCCCGACTCAGATGCTAATGTGCACCGGTTCGAATCCTGTTCGCAATAAGTTCTTAACAGTACACCAAGTTTTACCAATAAAGACGAAACCGGTCTAATGAATTAACTTAATCCGAAGAACTCACAAACTGCTGACATGTGACAGAACGTCGTCGAGCAAAAACTCGTAAATTCTCATTTTTATGTGCTCACATTGAACAATTTAAGTTGTGGCTACTGAAATTTTAAGCATAAAATATATAAAGGTACATCGTATTTTCGCCATATCGCATTTACGCAATTTACGTTGGTAACTGGTATAATCTATGTGGTGTTATCGGCGAGTCCGATAATAAATTAAATGGTCGATCCACAATAACAATACTTACAAATATTCCACGAAAGCTTTAGACTTTGTTGCAAAATATAGGTCATACAAAGAATTCAAAATGTGTCATAATGAAACAGATTATACAATGTAATCCAAAGAGATACAACAATAGTAACAGTAGTAGCCACAAAAGTGGCGCCAACCACAACAACAATAAGAACGATATTAACGCAGGCAACAGAACAATACTGCATTAAAATTGTACATTTAGCCGAGCAACAAATGTGATTACAAAATTTGAAATTAACATGTTGCTTTTGCAGCAATTATTGATACTTCATTGAGTAAGGCATTTCGCATTACGTCGCTAATCCTGCTAGCAAATTATAATAAAAATAGTCGATTTAAGATAGAACGAAAATTTCATAGAAGCGCAAACATCCATAGATGAATCAAGGTTGCGGTCTTGATATAAACACCTGACCCATTAATTCCTTACATATGTCAGTATAAACTAAGAATTGTATAGTGTAGAAAAGGCAATTCGTCCAGTAGGCCGGTTTCGTCCTTATTGGGTACTGATCATGTACTGGCCAGACATTGCCACGGACAGGGCTCGAAACATGGCACGTCTGCTTCGGAATCTGGTGTTATAACCACTGAGCCACCCTGCCGCACACTACACTACACACAATTTTCAGTTACATACTAGTTAATGTAGCTTGGTTACTCAATTTTTTCTTTAGGTGGCGCTCATATGGCATCCATTTAGACCCAAAGTTCCAACTAACTATCCACAATCTCGCATTACTGAACATACACCACACTACGTGGGGAAGTGGTATTGAATTAAACATTTATATAATTAAACGAACATTGGTTGCGCGTGTGGTGATAACAAGATCGAAACCTTGATTATAATAATTGTTATCACCACCCGCGCAACCAATGTTCGTTTAATCCATAGATTAACTTTTATACTCTGCATAAACAAAGCATATTTTAAATAGTCTTTCCTTTTAATTTACTTTCTAATATCTTAATACAAAAAATTAATCCCTGAAAAGAAAAAAATATTCCATAATACGAATAAAGTGATAAAACAAGAAGCCATTCAAATATACGGTATGTTAAATGTAAACGCCTAATAAATACACCATAAAAGACAGTTTATAAATCAATTAATCTTATCTATCACTTACCAGGATTCCGAAAATATAATCTCAAGAAAATTCTTACAAACTTAATAGAATTCGTTCAATTTAAAAGCCAGTATTTGCAAAGGACAAAAAAGATGATAAAGATACCTTGTTTATAAATTATATATAGATTATATATAAGATAAAATTATAAGTTCATTTGCCTCCAAATCTCATATTTGTTTAGCTCCCTCTCTATATAGGAAAGTAAGAAATGACGGATTAAATTAGCTAGCGTGTTTACGGTATGCAGTTACAAACAGGAATAAGAACACATGTGACAAATCACACCAAAATATACAAACAACTAGAATAAACAAGCAAAAGAAACGTCCAAATGAACACAATGTGGGTTGGTGAACCATGCAAAAGTGTCTGCGTATGGGAGAATTCGGGGTTGGCCACGAAGTTGCTGTCTTACTTAATCTCATTTAAAGTTAAACCGTTCTGGATGAATGTATTTAAACAAATAAGTAAATAAGTGGATCTTCGCATCCGACTAACTAGCTCATTAGCCTATATAATTAATGTCGCGATCTTGAAATAAGCACCGAACCCAATAAGTAAATAAGTTCTCTAGCGTAAACTAAGAATTGTACGGTGTAAAAAAGAAAATTCATCCAGTAGACCAGTCTCGTCCTTATTGGGAACTCATCATGTACTGGCCAGAATTTGCCGCGGATAGGAATCGAAGATGGCTACGTCGGCTTCGAAATCTGTTGTTCTAAATACTGAGCCACCCTGCCGCACACTACACACAATTTTCAGTTACATAATAACTATTTTATGTGAATGAGTTGTCTTTTCTACACTATAAAATTCTTAATTTATACTGACAAATGTATGTACTTAATGGATCAGGTGTTAATATCAAGATCGCAACCTTGATTATAATAATATTTCATTAGCCTGGCCGTGTGTTCTTATTCATATTCTCATGCTTAAATAGAAACAACATCTCGATATACGTCATCATTAACAGTATAAATTCAGCATTGACAAACTGTTTTTTCGCTCTCACGTAACTAAAAGAAACATTATATATATATATATATATATATATATATATATATATATATATATATATATATATATTCTTATAATTAGGAAAACACAAATAACGAAGTGGATAAAGGCCATTTATTTCGTGAATACTAATCATCTCTAATACAATCATACATATTTATACATTTTGGGTTTTCAATTGATTATGCTAGTGGTAACAAATCTGACTCGTTTTTACTGCTGTTTCTTGTTTTGACTGGTTGGTTAGTGTGTATGCGTTTGTGTTTGTGTGTATGCGTGTTTGCATGTAGAGGTTATTCTCCCAGTATTGCGAAGTGATGTCCGGGATCTTGTCATTATTGTTTTGATAGCTTGAGAATTAACCATTTGTGCGCATTGTTCACTGTTACGTATACAAGTGCTATTTTTCCCAGTATAGTTGATCGTTTCACCTCGTTGCGCAAAGTTTTCACGTGGTAGCAACGCCAGTGTTGATTGCAGTGTTAAACGCTCACATTGTTTGGAGACTTCTGTCATCGTATGCGCCATCTGTTATTTCCACTTCAGTTTGTTGCCAATCCGATTGTACGTTTGTTGATTCTAGTCGAGGGCCTGTTTTTTCTTGGCTGGATACTAGTAGATTGTTGTTTAATTTTGTTATTCTTGGCCAGTCGATAAGAATATCATGTTGATGAAACTTTTGAATATTAAGGTCAGGTGCTTGTTGTTTTATGTAAACGGCTTCGTAGATGAATAATAATTTTTCTGATTTTGCTTTATGTAGAATTGTGAAATTGGTCGAATTGACAGGGTGCCCCGTTGCCAGTATATGATCAGAAATAGCTGATTTTCCTGACGGCGGCAAGCCTTTGTTAATCAATATCTGCGGCAAATGTTGCTGAATTCTGCTTATCAATAGGTTCTTCGTACGTCCGATATATGTGCTACCGCACATACATGAGAATTTGTAGACTATGAATGATTTGGAGAGAATTGGCAATTGATCTTTGGCATCCAACCTCATGATTCTCTGTGTACTAAATATCATATTAACTTTAACACTGGGAAAGTTGTCCTTAGTTATTCTATTCAGCCGCCGTGCAATTATTGAGGCTGGTACGTCGCCTCTAAATGGTAAGTTTAGGAAAACCTGCTTGCCGGTATCCTCTCTAGTACGAATCTGCCGTGGTCTGATGTTGACATCAATGAAACGCTCTGGGTAGTTGTTCATTAGCAAAATTTTCCTGAGGTAGCCCAGTTCTTCCTCAATCTTGTGTTCAGAGCAGATCTTCCTGATTCTGTTTGCTAGGTTGTTTACTAAGTTTCTTTAGTGGGATTTGGCACACTGCTGTTGTAGTGAATGTATTGTCCGGTGAAAGTGGATTTTCTATATATGGCCAGTGTCAAATCTCCATTTGCTTCTCGAGTGAGTTTGATGTCAAGGAAGGGAAAACTGTCGTCTTTCTCTACCTCGAGAGTGAATTTGATGTCTGGATCGACTCCATTTGCTTGTTTGAGGATTTCGGAAGGGTCTGCTGCTTCTGAGATGAACAACAAGATATCATCTACATACCTTTTGTAGAGTGCGCACTGGTCAATTATACCTTTTAGGCTCGTTTTTTCCAGGTGATACATGTATACATCTGCCAGGAGGGGTGCGATGCAACTTCCCATAGCTAAACCATTGATCTGACGGTAGTATATCCCTTCGAATGTAAATTGCACGTTTTTAGTACATGCTAATATGAGGTCTTTGATGTCATTGGTGGCTATAGGGAAGTCAAAAAACTCATTTTTGATGAGGTCACACAAGATCTCCGTTGTCTTATCCAGTGGTATGTTTGTAAATAAGGATGAGACGTCAAGCGAGACCATTTTATTCTGTAGGATGTTCTTCCCCTTCAATTCATTTGCTAGTTTGAAGGAGTCCTTGATAGTGTTAGCGTTTATGATGCTCCGTATTGGTTCAAGTAGTTTGCAGAGAAACTTGGCTGGTTTATGTTGTGGAGCGTTGATCATTGACATAATGGGCCACATCGAAGGAGCTCCTGAGGCTGTCACGGCTTTATGAGTTTTTGGTTTGCTGTACAATCTTGCGGTGTTTGTTCCGACTGGTTTTGCTTTTTGGATGTCTTCTGTGAGTTTTGATCTAATCTCGGAGTCAGCCATCGATGTTAGAACATGCTTTTCCATCTTTCTCAAAATTGCATTAATTCGTGATTCGATGTTCGTTGAATCATCTTTCTGTTTGATTTCATGCTTAAATTTAGATTGATCATTTATTATATCGTTCGTGGCCTTCCTGTAAGCGTCAGCTTCAAGTATAACAATTCCTGATCCTTTGTCGGGTGCGGGAAGTCGTATGGATTTGTCTGATTGGAGTTTTCTGAGTTCGTCTATGTGCTGTTTTGTGATGATTTGGCTGCCTTTGAATTCCTTTTTGTATTGTTCTAGTGCGCTTACTATCTCAGCTTTCAGTCCTTGTCCATTGAATGCATGTGGGGCGGTGTCTTTCGTTAAGTCATTGAAGAAATTTTCCGTTCCAGCCTGAATGTCAATAATGTCACGTTCACTTAGGTTTTTCTTGTCTAAACAGAATTTTGCTCCTAAGGAGAGTAATTCTTTCTGGTGTTTTGACAAGATCACTTTTGAATAATTTGTGAATAAAAGCGTCTGGGTTCGTAGGAAATTTTGATTGCGTAGGAAATTTGTCCAGGTCTCTCGTGAGGTCCTTGGTTTCTTTGTCCACTGTTATTTTCATCAGTGTTTCTATCTTCTTTGTGAAAGCGGTGTATTCGCCGTCGTTCAGTCTTGCAATTTGACAACCCATTGATTGAATGATGCTCTAAGCATCTTGCAGCTTTGATTGGTTGTCCTCAATACCATTGAGCAATAAGCGACTTATAAGTTTATTCGTCGGTTTTTGGTTATTTCTTCTGCATTGCTTGAGGAATCGTTTTGGCACAACATCTGATTCTAAACACGATTTAAAGAACTTAATTCTTTCTAGAAGTTTGGCACAAGTACAGTTGGCTGCAATATAAGTGTTTAGTTCCTTACGGGTAAAAGGCTGACCCCGCTCTTTGATAATCTTTATAATGTCCATTCCTTTTTAATTTAACACAGTATTCTTATAATTAGGAAAACACAAATAACAAAATGGATAAAGGCCATTTATTTCGTGAATACTAATCATCTCTTATGCAATCATACATATTTATAAGTTTTGGGTTTTCAATTGATTATGCTAGTGGTAACAAATCTGACTCGTTTTTACTGCTGTTTCTTGTTTAGACTGGTTGGTGAGTGTTTATGCGTTTGTGCTTGTGTGTATGCGTGTTTGCATGTAAAGGTCATTCTCGCAGTATTGCGAAGTGATGTCTGGGATCTTGTTATTATTGTTTTGATAGCTTGAGAATTAACCATTTGTGCGCATTGTTCACTGTTACATATACAAAATTTTGCTAATGAACAACTACCCAGAGCGTTTCATTGATGTCAACATCAGACCACGGCAGATTCGTACTAGAGAGAATACCGGCAAGCAGGTTTTCCTAAACTTACCATTTAGAGGCGACGTACCAGCCTCAATAATTGCGCGGCGGCTGAATAGAATAACTAAGGACAACTTTCCCAGTGTTAAAGTTAATATGACATTTGGTACACAGAGAATCATGAGGTTGGATGCCAAAGATCAATTTCCAATTCTCTCCAAATCATTCATAGTCTATAAATTCTCATGTATGTGCGGTAGCACATATATCGGACGTACGAAGAAGCAATTGATAAGTAGAATCCAGCAGCATTTGCCACAGAAATTGATTAACAAAGGCTTGCCACCGTCAGGAAAATCAGCTATTTCCGATCATATATTGGCAACAGGGCACCCTGTCAATTCGACCAATTTCACAATTCTACATAAAGCAAAATCAGAAATTTTTTTATTTATCTATGAAGCCCTTTACATAAAACAACAAGCACATGACCTTAATATTCAAGTTTCATCAACATGATATTCTTATCGACTGGCCAAGAATAACAAAATTCAACAACAATCTACTAGTATCCAGTCAAGAACAAGCAGGCCCTCGACTAGAATCAACAAACATACAATCGGATTGGCAACAAACTGAAGTGGAAATAACAGAGGCGCATACGATGACAGAAGTCTTCAAACAATGTGAGCGTTTAACACTGCAATCAACACTGGCGTTGTTACCACGTGAAAACTTTGCGCAAAGAGGTGAAACGATCAACTATACTGGGAAAAATAGCACTTGTATATGTAACAGTGAACAATGCGCACAAATGGTTTATTCTCAAGCTATCAAAACAATAATGACAAGATCTCAGACATCACTTCGCAATACTGCGAGAATGACCTTTACATACAAACACGCATACACAACACAAACACAAACGCACACACACTCACCAACTAGTCAAAACAAGAAACAGCAGTAAAAACGAGTCAGATATGTTACCACTAGCATAATTAATTGAAAACCCAAAATGTATAAATATGTATGATTGTATAAGCGATGATTAGTATTGACAAAATATGCTATCCTTTCTTATTAATGTGTTCTTTCTTCCTAATTATATATATATATATATATATATATATATATATATATATTCTTAAATGCACATAAAAGTTTGAATTTAAATATCACATTTTAGAATTTAGTTACTTTACCACAATTTACCAACTAATTTATGAGAAGAAATATGTATGATTGCATAAGAGATGATTAGTACTCACGAAATAAATAGCCTTTATCCACTTTGTTATTTGTGTGTTCTGTTCTCCTAATTATAAGAATACTGTGTTAAATTAAAAGGGCATGGACATTATATATATATATATATATATATATATATATATATATATATATATATATATATATATATATGCGCTGCATATATCCAAAAGCTCTTCCTACATAGCAACTTTCGGTATATAGCAAAATGAATGCATGAAAATTCAGCAATTGACAATACCGATAGTATTTGTGTGCAATATGTCTACTGCTTCCCGAGGGACGATATGTAATCCAAAATCTGTTATGCAATACGTTAGGAAATAAGTTATAATGTAATATACATTCATGTATGGGCAAAACTATTCAAACCAAATATTTTAGACAGAGAAAAAATTATTTACATACTGCCTGATAAACATAATATATGTTTATTATTGGTGTAATCTAAATATACCACTAGACTCCACATGTAACTAACCATTATTAGAGCTTTAGTTTCTAATAGGAATTTACAGAAGTTGCTAGAATTTCCGCCACCTGTATTTATCAATTTGCAGAACTTTACCAACGTACCATTCAGGCCAAACTTCATATCGTGAGTATCATTTCCATTCCAATATCCTAACTAGACGCTCTCGCTATGCCATTATATGACTCAGAATACCACTTACACACGCATATATACATATACATACGTACAGCATACATATATATATATATATATATATATATATATATATATATTTATATTTATATATGAAATATTATGATATATATTTCCTATTAGGAAGAAAAAGCATATTAATAACAAAATGGATAATGGTCGTTTCTTTGGAGACTTCTAAACATCACTCAACAATCTTGCATATGTATATATCCCTGGGTTTCATATGATTATGTAGTGGCAACTAGTCTGTCTCAGTTTTACTTGTGTATATATATATATATATATATATATATATAATATCGATGTTAATTATGATGAAAATATTTTGATTATATGAATATTGGTAGCATAAACTCAATATTGCTTCATTTAGCAAATGCAATTTTTCCAGTAAACAGGTTTCGTCATTATAACGAACTGTTCAAGTACTGTCCAGAATTTGCAAATGACGGAGTACGAACCTGGGATCATTTGCTGCCCAATCAGTGGCGTTTGTAACTGTGCGGAATTATACGCGCAATTAGAAACCATATGCTCAATTAATTTTTCTTGTTAGACTTTCAATTAGGTGGAGCGCTAAGTTACCACACCCGATCTGGCATTATATAAAAAACGCACGCCTCTTGATCTGATGGTTAAAGGCGGGATTTTGATTATGTCTATATTGTCAATATAAACTCAATATTGCATCAGATAGCACAGAGAAAATCTGCAATAGATCGGCTGCACCATAATTTGGATCTCCTCAAGTACAGAATTTGCTTTAGATAAAAGACTAACCAGAAAGTATAAGTAGATGTATGAATTTAAATGACTTGTCCTATGCAGTACTAGCAGCGAAGTGAATAAAAACACAAACTCCAAAGCGAATGTGTTCATATTTGCATCCAGTACGCGGCAAATACTGGGCAAAACTTGAAGAGTTCAAAACACGAAGAAAACCGATCTACTAGATGATTTGTTTTTGGTACCTTATTCAATATTGCGTTTATACTGAAATTATACATATAATCAAAATTCTGTTTTCAGATGCCAAATCGATACAATTTCTCCAAGTTGCACGTAGTCTGTTATACAATGATAGCTCGGGGTTCTTAGTTAGAACTTCAGATACTAAAATATTGCATATAGGTTCCGCTAACGGAAAGGCTAACTATAACAATTAATGTAGCAAATGATTGGTTGAATTGCTTTTGCTACCTGATGCAAAATTGAGTTTATGCTTATTATATATATATATATATATATATATATATATATATATATATATATATATATATATATATATACCTGTATATATATGGTTATCATACATGCAAAATAGTCCAAAAGCCTATCATTTATAGATCTGGCGTTAGGCATTTTTGACTTATTTCGGTGCTCTTCACGTTATATTTCCCTCATTTTTGCATAAAAACGCATACAATTAGAATATTGCACATATTTTGTGTTGAACTTTACACATCCAATGACATTGTAGGTTTAGAGCGTCAAGTCGGCTCCAAAAAATAAATAGATAGCTACACATAGCACTTACATCAAAAAGATTCCAATCATTGATTATGACTAGAAATTCTCATCTAATTTAAAATAAACCACTTTGTGACATGGTATGTAATGTTTAACACATTCATTTGAATATAATAGTTCTTTACTATAAGCTTTATTCTATGTTTCTATGCATATTTGATTAATTTCAAGAGTACTAAAAGTAAGTGATAACTACTGTAGTTGGAAGTTCGATTACGAAGTTTACGCTAAAGTGCAAATGTCTTTCCTCTTTCTATCAGTGGTATTAACTCCTTTTCATAAATCAATAGCTGCTTACATTATGCAGATACTGCATATTATATAATGTTGCTAATTACAATAGGTATACTTGGCATATTTATAGGAGTTTTCACTATTCTTTTATTCAATATCAATGAACCGGATTCGCAGTTTGTTTGGAGTGTAATGCCGTCTCTTAATGAGAAAATTACAGAAAAAAAGGAAAATCTGTGCCATTCTGGTTCACTGTTCAATAGCTTCTTACCAGGTAATAGAAGATCTGCCTATACGTGAACGGTTGCTTGGTGGTAGGAGCAGTAAAACTGCCAAAACGCAGTTTAAATCGTATAATTTCCTTTGCTTTCTAATTAACCAGGGAAAAATTCAAAGCATAACAATAGTTTTGCTAGAATAATTCCGTTCCGCAAAATGGAAGCGGTGGAAGATTTGCATGATTCTACTTCGTATCGTTTATCTAATAGAAATTTCAACATGATAAAAATTACACGAACATTGGTAGACCGGTTTCGTCCTTGTTGGGAACTCATCACGTTCTGTCCAGTATTTGCCGCGGGTAAATTATCGCTTCTACACTATACAATATTTAGTTTATTATGATAGCAAATTGATATAAAGTTCGCGGTGCATGGTGCTGGACTTAATAACGCTCAAGGCTTTTTTTATTAGGCTTAGCGTGCCGAGTAGTAAGTTATTTCATTTAGGACAATAAAGGTGTGCTGAAGAAAAAGTAAACAAAAGGTGTAATCGCATTTCTGTATGCTTTTTAAACACACTGGCCATGTACGATCTACCCTTTATAGTTATTAACACATGTCTCACATTATTCATTAGAGTAAATAATTTCTATTGACTTCGATTATTACGCATATCAGATCCCCACTCAAATAAATTCGGACGATGGCTTTTAGAAAAATTCAAAATACGTTTGGTCCCAAAGGCATACTGGCAAAGTGCATAAACGTTGGCACTTTGTAAATAAGAGGACATAAATATGGACGATAATTAGCTCTTAGCATCTGTGAATGCAGAAAGAAATTGACAACCAGGTGGTGTAGGGGACTATCGATTAGAAGTTATTGTGGAATAGGTGTTACGCACCTAAAAGCAAATTAGACAAGAAGGATAAACCGAGATAAAATCTCATGCTTTATAGCGAATCATCAGCAGGGGCCAATATCACACCAATTATATATTCGGATGAGGAATTTTGGACAGCTGAACCGTATAATCTCCAATTCGAATGCGTATATGAGCAGTAGTGAAGTTAAATTCATATAAAGCCTTCGAAAATGTGACTTCAGAGCCAGCTCACTATATTTAATAAACATACTGAGCCTGTAAAGGGTACCAATACAATGGTTGCCAATTCGGTAAATTGTACTAACACAACAGATGCTAAATCTCACCAAAATGGAGAATTCCAACCATTTCTGAACACCTGGTACTCTGGCCTTGATCGATATCTGTTATCACATTTCGGCGGTTAGAATGCCATCAATCATATAAATATATAATAGTCATATACTAATTCTTGCAGAGAGCTAATATAAAAACAATTCCGTATTAGGTGTTGTGCACATAGTAACATCAACATAGTTCTACTATGACCAGAAGGATAAATCAAAGTTAGCATGAGCGAAAGGTAGAATCCCAAATGTACATTCATTTTGTGCTTACTTGCGACTCAGCAGTAGAAGGATGTCTCTCAAAGTTAAGATAATTTAATTTGAATAAAATAAGCATTCCTATAGATCTTTTAAATTGCTCGCATACAACATTGAAAGGATGCAAATTCGTTTATTTTGTGTAAAAGTTTTAGACATTTCAAATAGGTCATCTACATATTACAACTCGTCATAATAACGACAAGATAAGAACAGTTTGAACTATTAGAAACAAAAATAAACTCGGAATAAGGCAATTTTAAGGACAAAAAGACGAAACCTGATAAATCGTACTAAAAAAAGATTAACGCAGTGAAAGAACGCGTTTGAATTTGTGATTGTAGATGTTTTTGTGTGTGGGTATTTGTGTATCACTTGAGGCATTCAGGCAGACAATAAAGTATGGAGAAAAATCTGTGCTAACGGGAACACTATTAAAGCTACTGCTCATATTCTATTATTATAATTCGAAGGTGAGAAATAATAGTCTAATTCACTTCTTTTGATATAAACACCAGTTTCTGGAACCAGCTAATTTTAGACTAAAACAAATAAATTTTGCTGGTTTCAATAAAATCGTTCAGATTTAAAATATCTGGGAAAATGAGAAGAACATTTTGTCATATAAAAGTTATTTTTTCAAATTTCCTTCTCGTACATTTAATAGTAAACATATCTACATAGTTCCCTTATCTGTAAAACATCCTAAAGGAAAATTTGTTTCAATTTTCTGTTTTATTTGGGTTTCGAAAATATATAAAGATATTTTAATTAGATAATTCAAGAGAAAATTTTAAAAAAAATATTTATTTGAAACAAACATTGGTTGCACAGGCGGTGACAAAAAACATTACTTAAATCAAGGTTTTGATCTCAATATAAAAAACCAGTGCCACTATATACATACATATGTCACAAGAAACTAAGCATTGAGTAACGTAGAAAAGGCAATTCGTCCAGTAGACCGGTTTCGTCCTAATTGGGAACTCTTCGTGCACTGTTCAGAATTTGCCGCGGACAGGGCTCGAGTCTGGCCACATTTGTTACTGGATGAACTACCCTTTCAACACTTTACCATGCTTAGAATACACTGGAAAATGCATGTATGAAAAATATATTTATCTGTTCGCATCAAAACGGTGATATGCATTTAAAAAAGGTATCATTCCATGAAAATTTAGCAAGAGAAAGGTTTTTGTGCTAACGTCAGAAAGATGGCCACGATAAAGAATTAATCGTTCTTTTAGATATAGATTTTTTACGAAATCGCTGAACGATCGTAATACATATCTTATTAATATTGTTTTATTAGTTTAGAAAATATTTTTTTCCAATTTGATGATTGTTCAATTACTAAAATAAATTTACCGTCCATTATTTAACATTATTTTCATTTTCTAACCAGTAGCAAGGTTGAGTTAAATAGCTGTTAACTTTGTCAATGTGATGAAACCTGAAAATGTCCCAATAACGACCACATTTCGGCTCTGCAAGGCATTTTAAAATTGCGATATCGGCTCTGATAATTTTTTCTTTATCATGATCCAGTCGTAACCAAAGAGGATAAAACGGAAAAAGTACATGCAACGGACATTTGTTTATCTTTGTTGAGGATCTGATATGAAATTTAATAAATGATGATATCAAATCCAAAAATCTGCATAAAAATGCTTGTACACGATTAGCAAATTAATCAGTTGCCTATAATTAGTATCCTCTCAAACGATAGAGCCCTGCGTGATTGCAAAAACCATTATACTTATAAGTCGCTCATTGCTTTAGTCATAGACGATAACGAATCAAAAGGATACAAATATTTGGGCAAGAGTTAGAAAGTCATTTCGAAGCAAGAGAAATATCTAGAATAAATCTGAGAGAATAATGCAACCACCTGGTCATCACTGTAAAGGTTGAACAAAAGTGGTTCAATGTCTTCTCAGAGAAAATGGAAACAGCAATGACTATAACGAGTTAAAATTAAACGAAATAATTCAAAAGGAAAGTAGCTCAATTTCCCGGCCAATAGAATGGTCGTCTAATTCTTCTGAATTTATTTACAATAAAACAACTGCAGTATTGTCAAGACCTCAGGAGTAAGTTTTGTTTTAGAAAAAAATTCCAGATCAACACAAGTAATTCCATGCAACGCGCGGTCTTCCGCAGTTATGCTGTAATTAAAATCTACCAAACTGACTGAACAGGAGTCGTTGCCTAACAGGCTAAGATATTCTACCCAATGAAACAATACTAAAGTGGATATAAAGATAAAAAGCAATGAAAAGAGACATATGGAATACCTCAAGAAACTCAAATTAGACAACTAAATGCGACTTGCCACGTCCGATTAAGGATCACCAATTCTTGTACTTAAAGCTGCTGCTTACAGTGAGTCCATAAAAATCGTTTATAATTCGAACAAACAACTACAATCAGACACAACTGTACGACTTGTCACACCTGACTAAGCAGAAACCATTTTTATACACAAAGCTGTTACTTTTACGTCTATGAACCAAATCATAAATGGTCGTTTGAAGTTCAAACAAACAACGACAATCAGACAAAGCTGCACGATTTGGCACACCTAACTAAGGAGTAACCAATGTTTTAAGAAAAGCTGCTGCTTAAAATGACTATATGAAACATATCATAAATGAAAACGAATGAACATTCAAAATTCTACCAAGAGAGTAAACAGAAGGACAGTGAATGCAACATTTAGTCAAGTATCTCATTTATTTTAAAGAAAATAGAGAAACAAATTTTAACCTTAATAGATGAATTTAATAAAATGACTAAATTTTTGGGAGAAAGTGAAAAGATCGAGACAGATTAGAGAAAATACCACAAATTTACGACAAACCAAACATGCATAAGGCCCCGACAGCTTTAGGAACTTCTCTGATACGTTTTATGATATCAACGATCGACACATTTAAAAAAATACAAGCAAATTTACCCTACCAATTATTACAACCATTAGGAACTTCGAGCTAGTAGACAACAGACTGGTCGCAACAAATGTTCTATCAATGCTTAGTATAGTCCCACTAGACAGAAACTTCTTACTTATTCTATATATTTTTTAATTCCTAGATTTTCCTATACGCATTAATGTTTTCATTAATCTCCCATTAATACGCTTTGAAAGAAACATGTTGCACAATAGGGAATACATTAATAACCTTATCCTTGTTTTGTTCAACAAGGTCTTTACATCTACTGTCTTCAATTTGACTCAGAATATTTCAACATCCGGTTTCAACGAAAGGCACATCCCACAAACAATATTACAATCAATGTGTCTAATGGTAAATTTAGATTAAACTCTTTTATTGATACTTATTGCTTGATCTTTTAATCATAATTCTTTTTTAATTGGTAAGTATATGTTTAATTTACAAATTTAAAGGTATTTGCCTCAGAACATACATATAACGTAAGAGATTGAAATAGTTAAAGAGTATACACCAAAAAGAACCTGCCAAAATTAGATTAAAAATCTTATGGCTGTC
>JAQBSW010003121.1:85000-89076 GCA_029291075.1 Eudiplozoon nipponicum
ACGGCATAAACCGGCAATTATCCTCAAAAAAACTTGCAAGTTGTGATTACATGTGTACTCTCTTCCTAATTTATATATATATATATATATATATATATATATATATATATATATATATATATATATGAGATAAGAGTATATGTATGTATGTATATTACCTTGTTGGAGCAGATCGGACGAAGGCCACTTTTAGCAATGTGACCCAAATAGGAATGCATGCTTATATACCTAATCTAGAGTAAACTGGAACGCGATTTGATGGTATTTCGCAAATTTACTACTACAAAATATGTAAAGTTATAGGCTTAGATACCACGCCAATCTAATTTTGCATATACAAAGTCTGTATGTGCTACGAAAAAGTGAATTAAATACTATAGTGAGATTGCCTGCAGAAACAATTTAATTTTGAAAAAACGCTCAATGCAGATTGCAAGGCAATTTTACCTTTACGCAAAGTACATGAAGCTTGGTGGTGTATATAGTCGAAACAAAATAAGCTGAAATGTATGCGAACGCCAACGAGGAACGCAATCTACCTTGCATGCGCTTGACTGCGTTTTTATATCTTTATATTGTATGCGACTTACTTCGGTTTCTTATCATCTTGACTCGCATTAAAAATCAGTTTTATTATACGTTTAGTCATGTTTCTTCAGTTGGAAAACTCAAGACTAATATAGTTTTCGATTACCATATAATTTGACCGTGTTTCTATTTATAACAAATTAATTATTACTATTTATTTCTGCTACAACATGTACAACATATATTGTTTTTACAATTCATATCTAAGGAATAAACATAAGCATACACACACACACACACACACACATGCTCTTATATATATATATATATATATATATATATATATATATATATATATATAAAAGTTGTTCCATTATTGTTCGGTAGAAGCAATATTTCCCAAATTATTTTCAGGTGCCCGCTCACAAAAGAACAAATAGGCAATATTTTCAGATATTATCATTTAATTCTATAGTTCTGCAAAACAGTCATGCAAAATGTATGAGTCACATTAAAGCCCAAAATACAGAAATCCGGTTAAGCGCATGAACGCCCGACCACCAGAAAAATTATTTAAAAATTTAAAAATGAAGAATTTAAACAAACAAGAAATATGACACTTAATGAAAATGAATGTTATTCTTAGATTATGATTATGATCACAAACACCCTCGATTGTCACACTGCAAATATGGTTCCGTACATACAGGAACAGAACTATCCATAGAAAGTCAATATATAGTGTACCTTAATGAAGGCCATGCTCTATCTCTGTCACCATCTCTCTCACTCTCACTCTTGCTATATATATATATATATATATATATATATATATATAATGTGTGTGTGTGTGTGTGTCAATGTGTGTGTGAATTATCGGTGTACAAAATTAATTGAAATATTCTGGAAACTAATAATAAGTGCGAGATGAGTAAAAGTTAAAAAAATCAAATAAATTGTAATAGAGCAAGTATAAAAAGGGAATCGTGTTATGTCAACCGTTTTGACGCGATGATTGATTTTATGTATAATCTGTAAACTCTTAATGAAATTGAAAATAAATCAGATGTGCTGAGCTAAAATTAGAGTACAAATGTCAAAAATTCACTTAAAAAAGAAAAAAATGAGCAAATTAGAGGTGCAGGAGAAACAATATGTTAAAGTGCATAAGCTAAGAAAGATATAGATAAAGAAAACTCCTCATAGTTCTGAATCTTATTTCTTTCAACATAAAAGGCCGTGTTTCAACCATAAAGGTTTTTTTATTAAAACTGTCAACAATAAAATTTTTGCAGTGAAACTAGAGAATGTGATTTAAATGAGAAATGCAGGAAGAGGTGTGCGATCTTTTGCTTCTGGGTAACTGGAACACCTCACTTCTACCTCATTGGTTGCTTTTATTTGATGAGCAAATAGGTGTACCAATTTAAACAATAATTGATTGCGCGGGTGCTGGTAACAATTCTTTAAATCAAGTTTGCGAGCTTGATGTAAACACCAATCCCATTGTATTTACCCAGTCGTCGATCAACATAACAAAACTACCGCCAGCTGCAACGCACTGACGCGTTTCGACCTTCCATGATCATCATCAGAGTACGACGGCAAACTGACTAGCGAGGATCAAATCGCATTGAATATATATGGAAATCAAATTTAGATATGCGGCTCTCACATCTAGCAGTCTCGCATACATTGAACTTGACTGGAAATGTCGGCTGCACAATTTCTATGCAGTCACGAACATTAACTGTTTGCAGCTTTCGCCATATATATATATATATATATATATATATATATATATATATATATATATATATTATAATATATATAGTTAATAAAATTAAACGATCAATGATTTCGCGGGTGATGGTAGCAATTCTTTAAATCAAGTTTGCGAACTTGAAGTAAACTCAAATTCTATTTTATTTAACCAGTTTCGAACAACGTGGCTAAGCTTCCGCAAGTCACACGTACTGACGCGTTTCGATCTTCCACGATCATCATCAGATTACAATATCAAACTGACTACCTGGAATGAAACCGAAATGCATATAAAAGGAAAATATATTCTATATACAACTTTCATCTTTATTTAATCTCACATACACTGTAATTCATATACCGTCTTGTGACAGCGCCACTTCCTTGGATGTTGCATTAAGATGTATTATTGGGAATCGATATCATGCTCGGCTGACGTTTTGATATCTAGTTCACACATAAAGAACAACAAAACAACTCTCTTTTTCAACACATCCCTTTATCAATATTAATACAACTTACTGTTAACCATGTTCTTCGTCAGATGTACACATTTATCAACATAATCTTTTGCTGATCTTTACCACTATATCCATCTACGGTAAAATCAATGCGTCAAGATATGTCATTATTTCACCAGGATTATCAACTAAACATAGTGATTTAATGTCAGTTGACCCACCATGTTTAGAAGAGTCATTTGGACATGCAATTAATGCTAAGATTAAAAACTCGTATATTTTCACCATCTCTCTACATACACAGAATTACTTAATTTATTCATGTCAAAGCATATTAAATCCTATAGAATCATCCGAAGTTGCACTAAATTGTTAAGTTTCTTTTTGAATCTGATATACTTTTTATGCAAATTTGAGCTCATTTCAACTTACAAAAATGTTAATCGATGGATAAATTAATTTCGACTAGTTAGACAAATATGGTTGTTGACGTTGTTTTACGTAGTGATATCAAATACTACCCTCGAATGAAATAGAAGAACTGCCACTAATCAGAATGTTCAAAAAAAACGCGTCGAAATATCGAAAGCGTTAGGAATGGGAGAGTTTAAAAAACTTATTCAAAGTAATCGCACAATGGACCCGTGCATCAGTCGGAACTTGGTTTAACTTGTTTAGCTGTCATACCTATGGATAAAAATTTCTCTGTGCCAGAGGCATTGGAATGCTTTAAACTGTTTTTATCCAAATACCTGGACGTATTAGATGGAAAACATGACCTTTGGCCCGTAGCCATAGAAATTCCGGCTTGACGACCGGCGGGCTCAAGCTAGTCGACCCGGGATTGGTAACATGAACCTTGCCGGGCCATAAAGGGACAGCCATCATCCCGTTTCATGTGAAGCCTCGAGTTTGGTCTAACTGCACTGTAACGTTTTGTTAAATGTGTAGTGACGGAATGAGAGCAAGCGTTCCAGACGTGAGGGGCAAGTTTCGGCTGCTGAAGGAAACTCTGGCCACTGGCATCTGGGCAGATAGTGCTCATCAGCTTTGGTTGGCAGACTATCTAGGAGAAGGAAAACTCAGAATAAAAACCATCACTAGGAATGGGCGACCTAGTGTTCTTTTACAGTCCACATATAACCATGACAAGTACAACTTACAATAATTACATACTGCATCGGCCGTCGCGCAGTATAAAAAGGGTCGCCTTATCTGCTGAGCCGTGCAGGGTGGATAAGCGAAAACAGGCTACTGCAGGCAACTCCAACTCTATCTTCGATTCTGCGTCCTTTCCTTCCCCTTCCTCTTCTCAATCTTACA
>JAQBSW010003122.1:0-89065 GCA_029291075.1 Eudiplozoon nipponicum
CTTCGTTCAGTTACGTATTACTCCCTTTTTAATAAAGGACAGAAATATACTAATTATCAATGAGTTCCCAACAAGGACGAAACCCTTTGGGGCTAAAGGGATGCTATATAGACTCTACCTACAGGAATGGCCAACCAAGAAACATTAGTTAGTATATAACTGAAAATCGCGTGTAGTGTGCGGCACCAAATTCCTAAGCAGACGTACCCAGGTTCGAACCCTGTCCGCGGAAAATTCTGGCCAGTACGTGATGAGTTACAAATAAAGACGAAACCGGTCTATTGTATGAATTGTCTTGTCCACACTATGCAATACCTAGTTTATACTGACAAATGTACGTACATAATGGGTCAGATACTTATATCTTGATCACATCCTCGATTAAAAGTAACTGTTATAACCGCCGATGCAACCAATTTTCGTTTAATCATCAATATTCAAACCGCAATTTATAAATACCATATGGATATTAAAAAATGGGGTTCTCACTCGTCTAAGGGCACGCTGGCATTGTACATGCGAATGACAGCAGGAATGGTGAGTTGTACAACTGGTTATAGAAATTAAATTGGTGCCATTTCACGGTCGCAAACTTAATTTTAATAATAAATAACACCTTGAAATGATTGCCTACTTGATAATTTTATTGTCCTTTGGCAGAAGTAGCGAAGAAATTATAGTTATGTAAGCATAAAAATTGTGCAGAAAACACTTCCATTCAAGTACAATGTATGCGAGACTACTAAGAATGAGAGATGCATTTTTTATTTTCCATAACTTATATATGCTTTGCGTTATGATCCTCGTGAATTATTTTGCCGTCGTGCTCTGATCATGACCGTGATAAATCTAAACAAATCAGTACGTGTGGCAGGGTGTCTCTGTGATTAGAGCACTAGATTCCGAAGCAGATTTGAGCCCTGTCCACGGAAACTTCTGGCCAGTACGTGATGAGTTTCCAATAAGGACAAAACTGGTCTACTGGATGAATTGCTTTATCTAAACTATAAAATTCTTAGTTTATACTGACAAATGTAAGTACTTAATGTTTCAAGTGTTTATATCAATTTCGCGACCTTGATTATAGTAAATATTACCACCGCCTGCACAACCAGTGTTCGTCTAAATCAGTACGTTTGACAGATGATATTTTGTTATGTTAAGCGACTGTTTAAAAAAGTAAGAGTTGGGTTTATCTTAAGTCCGAAAATCTTATTTAAATAATTATCAGTACAGGTAAATGTCAAATGTGAGAATGTGGAGAGTTAGTGCGTAAGCCCTTATCCCATTCTATAAATACAATTCATCATTATATAGCGTAATATTAAGAAGAATTATTAATTGTATTAATATTAGAATTAGTCTAAGCAGTAAAGGTATCATTATTAGTAGCTATAGTAGTTGTTGTCTTAGAAGTGGTATTAGTAGCAACAGCAGTATCAGTAATAGTAGTAGTTGGTTTATTGGTAGACTTAATAGTTCTCGAAGTAGTAATAGTAGTAGTAGTAGTAGTAGTAGTAGTAGTAGTAGTAGTAGTAGTAGTAGTAGTAGTAGTAGTAGTACTAGTACTACTACTACTACTAGTAGTAGTAGTAGTAGTAGTAGTAGTAGTAATAGTAGTAGTAGTAGTAGTAGTAGTAGTATTTTTAATTTAAGAAATTTCCAAAAAGAAATTATCGGCTCATTTTTGTAGAACTATTTAGTTACAAATTAAAATATCAGCGGAATTTAAGTCAAATGAATGAGATATATTTTAATCTGAAATTGTTCTTAATAAAACCAATTAAATTAAAAAGTAGACTCCCATACTATTTAATCTGGTACAATAAACCACCTCGCGATTTATAAATAAAACAGAGCTTCCGATTACCCCAATAAACATATGATTATTTAAATAAATTATTAAATTTTCTTTTACGGTTCTATGGAATTAATTACCTCCTGTAGTGAAATTATCTAGCAAATATTGAGCTTAATGAATAATTATCATTGGAAAAGCGCTGAAAATGTGTAAAAAATAGAAGGCTCAAACCAATACACTACATAAAATATCTTCAAAATTTATCTCATATTTAATGCAAGATTGAACATGTACATGACCGCAACATCATACACTAAACTTAAAGTGATATCTGATTTAACTCAATCTTCATATATATGATATTCAATTGTGTATTAGATGTTGCACACCTAGTAAAATGTTAGTTCAAATAGGACCAGAAGGATAAGTCAAAGTAGGCATGTCTGGTAGAAATAACCTCATGTCAATTTTCATTTCGTGCTCATTGGCGTCTCATCAGTTGGAGCCAGCTTTACGTCCTATACCCTCTATATATTTGGGTGAGGAATTTGAAACAAATAGGCAGTACAATCTCCTATACGATTGTGTATATCAGCAGTAGTGGAACTAACATTATATAAAGTCTTTAACAATGCAAGTTCGAAGCGAACTCACTATATATAGTATATACGGAGCTTTAAAGGGTACCAACACTATGGTTGCTGAGTTGGTACATTGTACCTACATTGTCTGTATATGATACCAACGCAATAGAATTCAAGATATGTCAAATTTAACAAAAATTGAGAATTACATCTAATTTTGAACACCTGTTACATGAGCAAATTTACACACTCTGGAAATGATCGCTATAAGTTTTCACATTTCGCGGTAATCATAACATCATTCAATTAAATATACATTAGCTATATACTGTTTTGTGCGAAGAACTAATATATATGCAATTGAGTAAAGGGTTTTGCGCACATAGGAACAAATTAGTTCAAATATGAACAGAATGATAAAAAAAAGTCAGCATGAACGTTAGGTTTAATCTCATTTGCAAATGCGTTTCGTTCTTACTGGCAATTCATAAATATAATATTGTTTTTAATTACCTGGCATCAACCTGAGGTCTTTTAGCGCGTTCTTTTTGCATAGTGAGAAAGAATGCGGCGTTCCAGAATCGCATAGACTGCCATATAGGCTGATCATTTACTAACGAGTACAAATAGGTTTGCTCTGAGCGACCGTCGGAGTGTACTCCTAAAACAAATAAAAAGGTCAAAACATTTAGCAAACAATGGCTACCGCGAAAGGTTACCAACCGCACAGCTTTAGAAGTTATAATTTATTGAAATAGAGTTATTCTAAATTGAAAACCTGTAAGATATAGAGAGATAGATAAAGAGTAATCCAAATGATTATGCTTTAACGTAAAAGTATTGCATAGACATTTACAATTTTATCACATTTAACAAAAAAACATGTAGGGTAGTTTTTCTTTAGATACACGAAACATTCATTGCTCTATATGAATTTAAAAACTAAATTTAAAATTACGCAGTTACGCTTTCGCTTCATCTCATCAATTGCTTTTTTACTGGAGAAATGAATAAAAGAATACAACAAAAAAGTTATGTTTGAATAAAAGAGCGGTCCACGTTAAAACTACTCAAAAATATGTCCCTTAGTTCAAAATTTTGAAAATAAGGAAACGTAACAAAATGCAGTTCTACATGGGGCATTGAAAGCCCTGTGGTAATGTCAGTTCACGAATAGGAAGCAATGGGGAAGCATAACAACAAATTTAGACTTTCTTAACATTTAAAAGCGATTTGTTGGCATGTCGCTAATTGTACAGGACAAAATTTTTAGTTATAGACGTTCGTGCATCACCAGTCTTATTCTGAAGCAATCAGGTCGTAATGTGCTCCGACAAACGTGGATTCAATCTTCAACTGCATCTGTATACATATGATTGTCCCCAGAAACGATGCCTATTATTGATAACGTTAGATGTAGACTACATTAGAATCTTATCATAACTAAGTCATTTGCAATATATAAGTAATACGCATAAACAATTATTGATTGCGCGCGTGGTGATAAAATATTCTTCAAATCAAGCTCGCAAACATGATTTAAAGAAGCTGAAAAATATGTAAAAGCCAATCGGAACAAAATCTATCTCTTGCCTGCTTCATTTTCTCTTCGCCGCAGGTTTCTGATCAACACTACAAACATCCAAAATAGGTTTTATTATATTATTAGGCTTATACATATCTATAAAATGTGGTGGGTAACCATTAATGATAAGTGTTATGTACACCATCCAACTCAGTCTGCAAACATTCTCGATAACAAATGCGCAATATCCCATTACAAAAACTCTTAACTAAGCATTTTCGCATATCAAAGGGCAGTAGTTGTTGAAAAGAAAATATTGCACTGGTATTACCATGGGGCTATCAAATGTACCATAGAAAACTGGCGCTTAGTTGCGTTTCCCATTTTTCAACATTTTGGACTAATAGATATATCTTTGTGTAATTTTAAGGTGGGCCGTCTTTTATCCAAACATCACTTCTTTTTTGTTTTATCTTGATCATACCTCCAGTAACAGAATTTGACAAGACGGCGCAAGTGCTAATTTGTGAGTTTTAATGTATTTTTAAAATCCATATCGGGGAATATTTTTTTTCAAAATTAAGTTCAAACGCTTAATGTAATTATATATTTTTTAAAAGTATTATGTTACAGAAGGCGGAATCTTCCAGATGCATGCGCATTATGCGTGCTAGTTGCAAAGATATAAAAGCCTCCTGCAATTTGTCAGTAGTACATACCAAAAAAACTTACGGAATCTAAGCTTATTGTTTAGAGGTATAAAATTATTTACGGCTAAACAAAATGAGCACTTTACAGGTGAACGAATACAGTGAAGTTTATTAACCAAATCGACCGAATAGATTAGGCAAACACCATTCTACGTAAACGGACATTGGTTGGGCTTGCAGACGGGCCCAGGTTTGAGCCCAGCCGCGGCAAATTACTGGACAGTGCAAGAAGAATTCCCAATAAGGACGAAACCGGTCTATTGGACGAATTACCTTTTCTATACTAGACAATGCTTAATTAATACTGAAAATGCATGTACATAATTGGATTGGTGTTTATATCAATACTGCAAGCAAGATTGTAAAAATCATTACGTATAGCAGTATAATGACGAGTAGTTTGTCGTCTGTAAAAGCAGCGCAAAGCATTCAATTTTTAAACATTAGGAATTTGACCAATCACAAGCACAATAAGAACCATAATTCTTTATTTTACAATTATGATTCAAATGACGGCATGCTGAGAAGTGGATAAGTTTCTGGTTTATGATATAAGCTTGCTGCGGTAAGGGATTTGCAATAATACACATAATAAACACCAACCCCATTGTATTTAACCAGATTGGTGTTTACTTCAAGCTCGCAAACTTGATTTAAAGAATTGTTACCACCACCCGCGCAAACAATTATTGATAAATACACATAATAAACTAATTATATAATCAAAATTATGCGAATTGTGATTAAATAAACTTACTCTCCGAGTACAAGGTGAATGCGAGACTCATGAGTGTGTTAGCAGGACCGAAATCATCACTTTCGTCGCACTGGCGTAGAACTTGGCTTGTGTACTCCGACACTCGTCTTAGCACCGCTTCGGATAGGCTTTTACGAGAAGCCGCCTTATGAAAATAGAACCAGACATGAAGAGAATAAAAAGGCACAGAAAATGTGTAAATATGACATAATAAACAAACATTCATTATTTGCTCTATTTGAATGCGTAAGTGTCGAAATGTAATGATATAGATTTGCTAATCAGGTTGTTATCTCTTTTGTAGTTAAATAAGCAGCATAATTCGTTTGTACTTTAAGCGAAACTACATGATTTCATAGGTCATTATGCAATCATGAAGTAGCCATGGTCATTCAGCTCACTTCTAATTTGCATTTACTGAGTTTTAATAAATTAAACAATATCCTAATGTGTCCACACGGAAAATTTGCTACTTAAATACTCCATTCTAAATATGCTTTAACTCAATTTAGCCAACTAGCGCAGCAAACTGTTTTAACTTCATACATAAAAAGACAGGTAGTAGTTATTATCAATAACCAAAGTATCTTTGCAGCATTCAATAAATAAATGAATAAACTACATGTATTCGTATGAGTAAATCATTAAAATGTCTCAGAATATCTAAGGCAGTTTTAATGCCTTCTTCCCGATCAGCTTAAACAGACACGAAACTATAGCTTAAAATAGATGTGAAAAACATTGATACACCCTTTTTCACAAAGAATGTGCTGTTCTGTACATAACTAACGTATTTATGCTTATATATTACGTATGACGTAAATATTAACCAGTTATTTAATGTCGAATTAAAGAAGACATACCAAGGTCAGGATAAACAAATTTCTTAATCGCATAAATGCTTATATTATTTTTACTCTAATACCTATTTATGGGAGCTGGCAATCTATCACAAAATCATTATATTTTTAATAAAGTAATGTTGGACAATGCATTGTTCATTTGTTCTGCATTGCATAACGAAATATCGCCTACTAATTATGAGTAATCAATAAGAAGGAACCATCAGTACCAATTGAATAACAACCTTCTTTCGTGCATACTTTTGCATATCTTCCTTGCTCTAAATGAACGAATATGGTATTAAGTGAAACCAGGCCTAAAACATAGAGAAAATGCATTCGGTGTTTTTCTACCAAGTTAGGATACCTGTAGAAAGAATTAGGCTTGGAATAGACGAATTAAGTCTCATTTTAACGTTAGCTGGCTTAATGAACGATTTATAAACAACGTTAATTATTTTCTTATGTTTCCCAATACCATAATTCGCTGAAAGTTTACTTCAATTTCACTTTATTTTCACGACGCTATAAAGTGATGATTCTAAATAAAGGATAACAGTTAAGTAGATTTGAAGCCTGAATATGCACACACTACAGATTTCGGCAACCCTTTGTTACAATTGATTTTTTTATCTGAAAAATTTGCAGCACGTGGTAAGTTAAACGGTAGCGTTAATCAAATTTTTCCGTCTATTGCATAACTAATATGTTACGTCATGCGAGAAATTATATTTAGAATACATTATCGCTGCATGCAGTTTATTTTGCTGTGAGGTATACAAAACTATAAACTCCACAAAGTTGAGCTTTATTTGCTCAAGTAACACAAAATGTGCAAAATACGATAAATAGCTTAGATATGTAAAACGAAAAATATGATGATAATAACAGAGGAGTGCATTGTTCTTGTAAGGGTGTTAAAATGCACATATAGAAATAAATCGTTTCACAGTAATCCGGCTATTCTATTAGCGTCCAAATTCATAGATGCTAATATAACTTATAATAGAAAAAATTGTGAATGAACTTAACAAAATTAGGGATTGATAAATTTGTATACGTGTTCATCCATGTACAACTTTGGTATGTAGATTTTTATGAAATAGTAGTTATTATCAATTTTGGTGAAATTTAACTTATATTGAAATCAATATTGTTGGTACCATAGTGTTAGTACGATGTACCTTTTGATAACATGTACTGAAACAATAGCCATCGTGTTGGTACTCTTTACAGACTCGGTATATATGTTATATATGGTGAGTTAACTTTGTAGTCGCATTGTTGAAAACTTTAAATGAAGTTAGCTACACAACTGTAGGTTCACACAATCGTATAGAAGATTGAATCGTCCTATTTTCCCACAATCCTCACCCAAATATGTAGTGGGTAACGGGCGTAATACGGGCTCCTACTGATGAGACACCAGGAAGCACGAAACGAATGTGCATGAGATTATACTTTCCGTTAATGCTGTCTTTGGTTTATCCTTCTGGTCATATTTGAACTAATGTGTTACTAGGTGTGCAACACCTAATATAAAATTTTACAACTCTGTATTTGCGTCCCTGTTTGTTGTTTATTTTTAAATACTTTTTAAATTTGTTTTCGAAATTTCGATAATTTATAAAGATTATTGTTCGTTAAATATTTGTGAGGTTTCTTCTAAAATATTATTGTCTGGATGCAATCACATTACATTTGATTCAATTTATGTTCAGCTTCTTCTTTGGTTTAATCGGAACTGGTTTCAGATTGATTGTGAAATATTTTACTTAAAAATAATTAACTATCAGTCGATTCTAACTGAATTTTCTTCATTTAACAGGCAATTGCGGCTGATTTTCTATTAATGTAACGTACTAAAATTACGACTAGTTAATTTTTCAATTATTTTGACTTCTTTCCATTAGAAATTTTTTCGGTACCAATTGTCTACTTAAAAACAGCAAGCGCTTTCGATATCAGCTTTTATTTGCAAGATAACTCGTTACATTTGAGGTAAAACTGTAGCAAAGAAAAATCTTTAGAGCGTACTACGTTTCAGTATCATTTTGATGAAAAACAGATGATTGGTAGCTACTATCATATATATATATACTGTTTATGAATATGCTGTTGATATAAATTAAACATAACAGGAAAAGCGAATGCAGTCCATCAACTAGATCGATATACTTCTCTTTGGACACCCTTTAAATAGCTGCCGGAATTACCGCGGTCAGGACTTATGTCAGAAGGCAGTTCGACGGTATAAATCAACGATTACATAATTAAGAAAACACAATTCTCCAACTAGACTAATTGTATATATATATATATATATTTATATATATATATATACCAATATAGGCATACGTACATTGATCCACTATTTGAAAATAAATGCATGATATTTTCAGTAGTAACCCAGGATTTAAAAATAAAATTAATTCCATACAAAGTTGACCAATATTCTTTAAAAAGACCAGAAATGTAAATGTTTATTAACTAAGTGCATATAAAATAACATAACCCAAATTTTGAGGTATGCATGCAGGAGTTAAATTCAAGAAAGTCGTTGATTAAGCAATCGAAAGAACAAATAAGCCATATGAATGAACTGCTCAAGTATTTATATAATTAAACGAACATTGGTTGCGTGGGTGGTGATAGAATTAACTATAATCAAAGTAGCGTACTTAATATAAACAACTGACCCATTAATTACACACATTTGCCAGTATAAACTAAGAATTGTATAGTGTAGAAAAGGCAATTCATCCAACAAACCGATTTCGTCCTTATTGGGAACTCATCACATATTGGCCAGAATTTGCCGCGGACAGGGCTCGAACCTGGACACGTCGTGTTCAAGCCCTGTCCGCGGAAAATTCTGGCCAATAAGGACGAATCGGTCTGTTGGATGAATTTCCTTTTCTACACTATAAAATTCTTAGTTTATACTGACAAATTAATGTACTTAATGGGCCAGTTGTTTATATCAAGTTCGCAACCTTGATTGTAGTAAATGCTCAAGCATTTTTTAATTGTCAAGCCTTAGTGACCTCATGATTTCCTGTTTTTTGCGGATGTATTTTGTAAACGAATGCATATTTCCAATACTAAAAAATATGCTTATTTTCTGTTGGCCATTTCCAGGCGTAAAAGGAAATCATTCTTCTAGTGAAGTTTTTTTCTTGTGTGCTTTAAAACAGTATTCTGTTTAAATATTGTCTATTATAGTGGCTTTTAAGGCCGTTGAAGAACGGGAAAATGTACTCAGTGTATAATCATACAAAAATGTCTCTAGATTTCGATAGACGCAATCGTTCCAAAGTTATTAATAATAAAACCAAACATACTTTAAATTATTGTATATAAGCTATACTTCGATTTATGGGATAAACTTTACCAGCGTTGCTCTAACAAAATGGCAGATAATGGTCTATTAGCAAAAAGCCAAACCGATTAGGTTGCGTGCTTGTTTTAACTGAAAATTGCAGCAGGTGATTGGTATTGAGGCAACTTCGTAGATTAGAATAGAAAAAATTATTTACCTTGATGAATTAAACCTAATATAGAATCTTAACTTAGCAGGTAATCCGTCATTTGGAAAATTGTATTTTTTTACCAAAACTGCTAGTAAAAAGCAAAATCATATCCGAAGACATAAAAGAAAAGCATTTAACTACGAAGTCACCTGCAACGAGCAAACATTTTTTTAATTTTAATATTCATCGGTATCAGCTAGGAGTGATAGTGATACTGAAATAAACTGAATTGTGCACGTGACAAAAACTTCAATCGACATAAATGTTGACAATTACTTAGTGAAATACGAAGGATTTTCTGTCTAGAATAAATACAACTTGATTTGAGATATGGGTTTACGGGAAAAAATTTCCTTTATAGTCTTAACAAATAAGTGAGTAAAATGGAAGGCAAAACTGAACAAGAAGTTACAAGATGTGTTTCAATCAAACTTTAGCAAATATGAACTTCTATTTAATATAATTACAAGTAAAATATTGTATTGGTGCTACGTGCTAGTATCTTCTATTATTGATTCGAAAAATTTCTGTTTCTGAATAACTACAGTTCAACCCTGTAGTTTCCTAATTAAAATATACAATAACATGTTAAATACCACGGAAAACTGTGGCTTCATGCTTGTTTTTGCTAGGCTATTCCGAATCTAATTTTTAATTATTTGTATTTTTTGATACATCATATTTTACAATTAAAATAAATTAGCAATCCGATTTCTTTCTGTTTTTAATACAGTACTGAATTACTTTTATCTTAACTGAGTTAACAACACGCAGACTTTCTTTATTATAACAATGCTCTGTTTTCGGGTTAGGTCAAATAACGTTTTTAGGAACCTTTAAATTAAGAAGGGTTTAAAAAAGCAACATATTAATGTAGAAATCTATCTCCTTTCTAGAAATTGCTCATTAGCACTTAAGTTCGTTTATTAATCTAATTTCTTCCTTATTCATTATGCTATTTTCGCGTTAATAATTACCACGACTTGCCATCTTGGGTTGATGCTTTGCATTATCAGTTTAGCAAAGATTCGATTGATCACTATTTCAAGATACGCATCGTGTTCACATTCGTGGTGGCTGGGCACCGATTTGTCCCTTTCCTCAGAAGGGTTCAACATCGTTCCTTCTAACCACTGGCTAAATTTCGGAACAGTCTTTTCCGTCCTATCATCAAGCCTCTAATCACACACATAGTAAAAATGCTCATAATTGCAACACATTTGCTCAAAATGTGCTATTATGGGAATTTTGACTGGGTGTGTGATTAGAGGTCTGATAATGGATCGAGAAATGCTGTTCAGAAACGTCGACAATCAGCAAAGATTAGATCGTACCTCATTTCCAATGGTTAGTATGAACAACGTTGAAGCCTTCCGACGAAGTGGAAAAATCAGCACCTAGCCACCACGAAGACGAATTTGATGCGTATGTGGAAATGGGAATCAATCGGGTCTTGGCGAAACTTATAGTGCAAAGTGTCAACACACGATCGCAAGTCGTTCTAGTTATCAATATTCTTATCTCATAATATTATGGAATCGCTTTGAACCCTATTGATCAGTCACATTTTAAATTAAAGCATAGAAATACCATACGTGTACATATAAATTCGGTCTTCCACTTATCATTATTTCCACGTAATCTACATTAGGCCGGTGACGGATTTAGGTGACCGAAACTAGTTTTAATATAAGAAGTCTAATTAAAAATAGAGTCATTCTGGTTAATTGAACTTATTTCATTTTAATAACCATATTGTAGCCAAATAAACACAGACTGTACATGATTTCGAATCGATTCTGGAGCAGAGTTAAATGAATAAGGACTACAGCAACATTTGACTTCAAACGAGAAGGCCATTTCCAATTATACAAATGGTATTAATTTATTCGACTTATTTTGTTCACAAATCATTTCAACTTAGAAAATGATAAATTTACACTTTGCCTTCAGCAAATTTATCGCTTAGTACGGTAGTGTTCAACATGGTTGCTCATTTACTTCGTTGTTACGTTATTTGTAAACTTTATAATTATTGTGCTATTAGGATAAAACATCGTTTCAACCATATGCACCTTAGTAGTCTCAGTTGTATTTAAACTGACCAATAACCAGATACAATGCTCATTAAGGCAAGAATAATGCAAAAATAAGGTTTGATTGATGTAAATAAATAGCGTATACAATTCGAAATGCTTTTATATAATCATGAAATAAAGTTTAAAATACGATTCGATAATTTCGCCTAATGTTTTGTTTATTTATTCCTCATTTATTTAATAAATATAAACATTAATTCCATCGTTATTTTTTAGTAAAAATAATAGTCTGTCTGTACTGCCTCAACATTCAATTCATTTAGTAGTGTAAAAACGCGTGGTCCAGCCTCGATAAATTGCAATTTTGACAGTAAAGTGGCAGTGCACTTTCGAAAAGGAGATTTTGGCTAGATGGCACATCCAGTATCGCAAAGAAGACATATTTTTTTCAAAACTTAATCTCATACATAATCAATTCAGCAGAATAAAGCAAATTTTGTTGAAGAATCTTCAGTGCGAAAATATTTTCTTATACGATAGGAACTCAGAATGCATCATTGAGGCAATTGTGAGGTATAAACCACGAAAAAAGCAACAGCACCGTACCCAATTTTTGATTTACCGTTTGAATGGAACGCAGCAACCGGTACAATTTCAAGACTGAATCAAAGTGCATTAAAGAATACTCACAGTTGGCGAAGAGGACGAAAATTCCACAACTTCCGACCAAAAGAACAATTCACACTACAAACAAGGCGAATTTACATTTTTTCATCAACTAATAAATTAGAAAGAATTGCACATCGAAAAAGCTAGTATTTACGATTTTCCCTATTTGCAGTTTAATAAATTTTATTAATTTTTACATAAACTGGATATATATATATATATATATATATATATATATATTATTGGTGGGTGTCTGTGCAGTGACATATAGAATGTGTTTTTATGTTTCATTTGCACTGTAAAAAGAATTAAAATTTAATCTAACATTGGCGTTATAAGTTTTCCATGAGAAATTCCGATATTTCGGTCAATGTTTAAATGTAATATAGCTGCGTTACAATAAACCACGTAATTCGCAAATTAAAATTAAAATTGGCTAAACTCAAAATTAAGCATGACAATGATTATAACGGAAAAAACTAGATTTGTACTATACACATTTAGTTCAATTAAAAAGTTAATTTTTTTATTTTACCTGTAGCTTGAGCTCTTTGGCGTATACGGATCTTCCAGTATGGTGCTAAAAATTAATTGGAAAACGTTTTTTAAGTATCAAATTTATTGTATGGCTACACATAGAAATAGTTTATCACTCAAAAAATCACGGCTTAACCTTTATTACATCTATTAGGATTTCAATGCAATTGATATATAAAATACAAATGGCACGCACATACATTTAGTTACGAAGAATTTACACAAATTACAAGTAAAATTCTATAAACGCATGCATTTTATATTTATATATATTTAACTTAAATAAAGAGCCGCATATCTATGGTATAAATAATACAAAATTGGTTAAAAGAAAGATAAATGTATGAAGATACAAAAAATGTATAAAAGGCTAAATGTAAGTATGTATTAGGTGTTGCGAACCTAGTAACAAATTAGTTCAGTTGCGAACAAAAGGATAAACCACAGACAGCATGACGGAAAGTATAATCTCAAGCACATTCGTGCTTACTGGCGACTCATCAGTAGGAGCCGGTATTACGCCCTTTAACAACTATATATTTGGTCAAAGAATGTGGAATAGTAGGACTGTACAATCTCCTAGACGAATGTGTAAACCTGCAATAGTAAGCACGAAACGAATGTGTATGAGATAATACTTTCCGTTCATGCTGCCTTTGGTTTATCCTTCTGGTCACAACTGAACTAATTTATTACTAGGTTCGCAAAACCTAATACATACTTGCATATATATTAGCTCTTCACAACAAGCAGTATTTAACTGTAATATATTGAATTGAATGATGTCATGCTTACCGCGAAATGTGATAACTGATATCGATGAAGGCCAGAGTGTATGGTTTAACTGGAGTAACAGGTGTTCGGAAATTGTTGTAATTCTCAATTTGGGTGAACTTTAGCATAAATTTATATCCATCAGGTTGGTATCATGTACCAACTCGGAAACCATAGTGTTAGTATCCGGTACTCATCGATTTCAAAAAAGGTATCAGTTACTAATACAATAGCCATAGTGTTAGTATCCTTTACAGACTCGGTATATATATTATACAGTGTGAGTTAGCATTGCAGTCGTATTGTCGTTGACTTCTGATTATGTTAGCTTAACTATTACAGGTTTACACATTCGTCTAGGAGATTGTACCGTCCTATTATTCCACATCTTTCTACCGAATATATAGTGGTTAAAGGGCGTAATACCGGCTCCTACTGATGAGTCGCCAGTAAGCACGAAACGAATGTGCATGAAATTATACTTTCCGTTCATGCTGCGTTTGGTTTTTCCTTCTGGTCACAACTGAACTAATTTGTTACTAGGTTCGCAACACCTAATACATAATTGCATATATATTAGCTCTTTGCAACTAACAGTTTTTAACTGTAATATATTGAATTTAATGATGTCATGCTTGCCGCGAAATGTGATAACTGATATCGATCAAGGCCAGAGTTTGTGGATTTACTGGAGTAACAGGTGTTCAGAAATTATTGTAATTCTCAATTTCGGTGAACTTTAGCATAAATTGATATCCATCAGGTTGGCATCATGTACCGACTCGGAAACCATAGTGTTAGTACCATGTACCTTTTCTGTACAATGATGTTAGTATCGGTTAATAACACAATAGCTATAGTGTTAGTATCCTTTACAGACTCGGTATATATATTATATGGTGTGAGTTAGCGTTGAAGTCGCATTATCTTAGACTTTATATGATGTTAGCTTCACTATTGCAAGTTTACGCATTCGTCTAGGAGATTTTACCGTCCTATTATTCCACATTCTTTGAACAAATATATAGTGGTTAAAAGGCGTAATACTGGCTCCTTACTTTACTTTACTGCGGCTGACTCCTTTTGGAGGATAAGCCGGCTCCCTTATTTACTTTCTGGAGTTTCTTGCGCGTTTGGTTTATCCTTCTGGTCGCGACTGAACTAATTTGTTACTAGGTTCCGCAGCACCTAATGTACAGCACTTGTATATATATTAGATTTTCGCAACAAACAGTATTTAGTCTAAATGTATGTTTTAAATCAAAATTAACTCGAAAATAATGAAAGTATTCAGAACGATAAACATAATTTATACCATGTTTAAACAATAATTGATTGCGCGGGTAGTGGTAACAATTCTTTAAATCAAGTTTGCCAGCTTGAAGTAAACACCAATCCCATTGTATTTAACCAGTCGTCGAACAACATAACAAAATTACCGCCAGTCGCACGCACTGACGCGTTTCGACCTTCCATGATCATCATCAGAGTACGACGGCAAACTGACTAGCGAGGATCATAACGCATTGCATATATATGGAAAGCAAAATTAGATATGCGGCTCTCCCCTCTAGTAATGTTGCATACATTGTCGTGACTGGAAATCTGATCCTGAAGCATTGCTATTTGCAGCTTTCGCCATATATATATATATATATATATATATATATATATGAGACAATATAATTATAAATATTTGAGTCCACGGGTAGATTGCAAACAATTCTTCAAATCAAGTTTGTGAGCTTAGAAAACAACAAACAACATGTTCGTGATTGCGCTTAGAAATTGTGCATTGCTGGCATTTCCTATCATACAATGTATACATGCCTAGAGGTGAGAGCCGCACATCTAATATATATATATATATATATATATATATATATATATATATATATATATACATTTTAAAAAATGGTGAAATTAGAAAGGAAACTATCCAATATATATATATATATATATATATATATATATATATATATATATATATGTATAAATGCGGTTTGATCCTCGCTTGTCAGTTTGCCGTCGTACTCTGATGATGATCAAGGAAGGTCGAAACGCGTCAGTGCGTGCGACTGGCGGTAGTTTTGTTATGTTGTTCGACGACTGTTTAAATACAATGGGATTGGTGTTTACTTCAAGCACGCAAACTTGAATTAAAGAATTACACCATGTTTGCTGAAGGAAAACTATTCACAGTAGTATATTTGCAATTATAAGTATAATTATGTGGATGAGAATAAAGCATTAAAAAAATTAATTCTGTGATTTCCCATATATGGCGTTTGATACCAACTTTGAGGAATAGGATTCTGTGTGGGCAAGTATATTTTTCTCTTATTCGGTTTAATCTTCTTTCGATGCAACAGAGCCCGACTCATTATGTTCAATAGAACATTCATCTTTTTTACGTGAATTGTAATCAATGGCACCATGTTTTAACACAAGACTGGCTACATAGGCAAAAGTATGCTATTTTGATCCTTTATTAGTATTCTTGTTTGCTTTCTAGATAGGTTTTCTATAATATTGTAGGCGAGAAATATGTGATTTCGTAGCATTTAAGCTTTCGATTATAAGTGTGATTTATTGTGCATTACTGACTTCAGAATTATGTTAATAAAAATTAGAACTAAAGCTAAACTAGAATTTGTTAACTATCATTCAAAAGTCTAATTTGGTAAAAAAAACTCAAGAATATAAGCAAATTGTCTATCTAAGTACATTAGGCATGTCACGTTATTAAGTAGAAGAGATATTTTGCGTGCTTTAAAATAAAAAAACGACACTGATAACAATTTTAATGCTGACAAAATTTAAATATTATCATAAGAGTTGAGTTTCTAATACACAAAATTAGCAGTGAAAGAAGTATTTTTGAATAACTAAAAGTTTTGCTCTAGAGTGCACGCTTTTTAATGCCTCCAATCTGGAATCGTGTTTTGCGAATTGGCTATTAATTAAAACGTTTATTTTTTTAGTTTAAGACCATTCGGATCTGGAGAAGACTCATAAAGTAAATTTGAGAGCGGCATCAACATGTTAAAAACAAATTAGTCGACAAAGCCACGCATAGTTGTCCAAGTTACTTCAGTATAGAATATAATAATAGAAATGACCAAACAGTGTAAAATATTTTTCAAAATTATGATGAACTTCTAATATAACCGCGGTATTGGTGAAGGTGACAATTTGTACAAAACTTGCTATTAGTCAACGAGTTCAACCTAAGTAATTTAGCGGCTTTACTATTTCAAAACTGTCATATTTTATAATTTGATCAATGTTTCTACAAATGAATGCTATTTAAATACGCATTATTAAATCTTTTTGTACATCCGCTTATTCGACTAAAAAGTGCATTCCTTAAATCCAGTATGCGTGCTTGCAGTAAGCGCCAATCAAATTTTATTTAACCAGTCGTCGAACAACAGAAAAACTACCGTCAGTCGCACGTACTGACGCGTTTCGAATTTCCATGATCATCATCAGAGCACGACGGCAAACTGACTAGTGAGGATCAGATCGCAGTTCGTATAAATGAAAATCAGAACTAGATATGCGGCTCTCAGATATGGCAGTATCGAGTACATTTTTCATGACTGGAAATGTCGGAGACACAATTTATAAGCAGTCACATGTTCCAGCTTTCACCACATATATAAAAGTTATACAATTAAACAATCAATGACAGTTTTGTTACGTTGTTCGACGACTGGTTAAATAAAATTGGATTGATGTTAACTTCAAGCAAGCAAACATCACCTGCGAAATTAATGATTTCTTAACTGTAAACGGTGCATTGTCAGTGTTTAATTTAAAAAAAGGTACAAAATAAGTCATGAGTATCTGAATGGCATTACTCCTTCAATTAAATTGTGGAAAAACTGTTTAAATATCTAAACTTTCAATTTATTGCCAAGAGACCATGAAATTAAAACAAAACAGATTGACTAAGTAGATAACAACACAAGAATCTGAAAGCGTATGGAATGATATATATATATATATATATATATATATATATATATATATATATATATATATATATATAGCCGGTAGAAATGAAGCAAGGAATGAAAGAAATTCAAATATAATTACTTAATTGATTTCGTTTTAATAGGGCTAAAAAGCTATTATGTTGATATAATATTTTAAATTGGAAACAATACGCGGCTTAGAGAATTCTTTTATGACTATTATGTAAATGTTCTATGGTTCGGTCTCGAACGGCAGCAATCCCGACTGCTTATACAAAACTCACAACAGGAATCAACCTGATCCAGTCGACGAGTTGCATTTGTTTTGTTTTGCAAGTTTTAGATTATGACTACAATGTAAATAAGAGATAATAAGTATACTATCGGTTTAGCCTAAAAAAATGTGCAAATATACCGACGTTCTATCAATTTTACCTACATAATTATACAAGAGACTGATTTCTATAGCTTGATAGACGAATTTTAGAGCTACTTTGTTAATTTTGAATTCGTGCAATAGTAGCAGATCTGAGAAGCAATCTGGAATGGTAATCTAAGTCAATATGAGCTTGACTGTTTATAAACGAAAGGTTTTCTCGTGTTTTTGCAATTTCAAAATAGTATTCAGCATTATCCAGAAAAAAGAACCATTTGATATTGTGTGTCGACATTCAATAATATTGTAAAAAAGACATAAATCGTTAATATTGAACCTCTACCTTTATCAAAGGATAAAATTAAACGAACCCCTGATGTTCTGCAGAATACGTTTCATGTGATAAAATATAATTTTATTGAATTATCGTCTGCTTAAATTCCGATTATAATATTTAAATAAATTTAAAAACAGAAAGTGAAAAATTCTTTCTGATAAAATCCTTCTTATAATAAAAAACTACTTTGTATAGTTGAGAATAAATTTACAGTAGCTTTAATTATTATTATTATTATTATTATTATTATTATTATTATTATTATTATTTTTATTATTATTATTATTATTATATTGAAGCTTTAATAGGAATAGTCTTCTTAAGTAAGCATTACCAATAAATTGTCAAGGGTTAGCGTAAAATATTTATGATGTACTCCAAATAATAATTTATCATCCGATTGACATGTACACTTTGATTTAAAGCATGTACACCAGACTTCGACAGGTTTTTGAACAAAAAACATTAATAAAACGAACTTACAAGTGAATGGAATTATTTATCTATCAAATTTCTATTCAAATAGTTTTAATGCATTTTGATGGTGAATAGTTTGTGCCTATTGGAAAAATTGATCGGATTTTCATATTATAACTAAGTGATAAGTTAGCTATCTACGACAATTTCACGTGAGCTCGATCGATATTTGATGTAATTCATTTTTAGAATAGAACTTAAACTGTCAGTCTAAAACACAAAATATGAACAAATGCAGTTTATTTGGAGTAGTGATAATCCAAATTTATGCTTGTATGAGCATTGAGATCATTAATGAAATTATTATCATCGCATACACTTGCATACCAATTATTGATGGCAAAATTCATTTTAAGAATATACTTTCAAAAAGGAAAAAATTTGGTCAAATTCGTGCCAATAATGAATTTAAATTGACAAGCCAAATCTAAGTTTAGGCCCCCACAATAAAAATACTAATTCAAAACGTCATTTTGGTATCACGAGCTGTGTAAATAGCAACCATTAACACGTTGATAGCTAAGAACTCGGGATCTGTTATTAAATAAACAGGTGCGAAGGCAACATATCGTCTAGCATAAACAAATTTTCTTGAGTGAAGTTTATTCTTCATCATTGGGAGCTTAATATCTGCAGGAGAGATAGGTCCGCCTATAACAAATGAGTGGTATATCCCAAGTACTCAAGCTAACATCAAATATTTTTAATTCAAATAAGCCAACAGAAAGGATGTATGTGGTTTATAAAGCAAGCACTTTATGCTGTATTTACGGTTGCGGAAAAACTGTTGCGATAAATGTATCCTGAGCTAAATAATATTGATTTACTACAATTTCGCTAGGTTCAAAATTAGGGGATCACGAACTGTCTTAGATACAGTACATTTAAGGTGTTTCAAAATTTGAATTAAATCGATCCAAATAGTTTTCCTGGGAAGCTGTGTTATAAAGCGTACAACTCGTAAATTTTACATTCTCCATTGCCAATATCATTTTATCTGAAGTTAAATCCTTCATTTTAAATTACGGTCAAACCTGAATTAATCACGAGATTCCAAAATTTTGTATCAACTTGAAGCATAATCTAAAATATCCCAACATTGAATGTAATATAAAAAGCATATTTTGAGGAAATAAGTTGATAAGAGCTTGCACAACCGTCTTTGGGCTAATCCCTTTAACGTAGAAAATTATTCCAACGATTAGACATCAACTAAACAATTAAACAAGAATTATTTGCGCGTGTGATGGCAAAATTTCTTTAATTCAGGTTTGTGAGCTAGAAGTAAATACCAATCCCATTGTATATAACCAGCAGTCGAACAACATAACAAAACTACCGACATTCGCAACGCACTGACGCGCTTCGACCTTTCATGATCATCATCACAGTACGACAGCAAACTGACCAGCGAGGATCAAACCGCACTGAATATATATGGAAATCAAATTTGGATATGCGGCTCTCACCTCTAGCAGTCTTGCATACATTGAACTTGCCTCAAATGTCGGCTGCACTATTTATATGCGAGTCACAAACATTAACTGTTTGAAGCTTTCGCCATACACACACATACACACACATATATATATATATATATATATATATATATATATATTACAATTAAACAATAATTGATTGCGCGGGTGGTGATAATAATTCTTCAAATCAAGTTTGCAAGCTTGATATAAATACAAATCCCATTGTATTTAAACAATCGTCGAACAACATATCAAAACTACGCCAAACGCAACGCACTGACGCGTTTCGACTTTCCATGATTATCATCAGAGTGCGATGGCACACTGACTAGCAAGGATCAAACTGCCTTGCATATATATGGAAAGCAAGATTCGATATTTGGTTCTCACCTATAGTAGTCTTGCATGCATTGTCAACAAATGTCCGTTTAATTTTCTAGTGATATTTGTATGGCGAAAGCTAAAAAGCGCTAATGTTCGTGACTGCATAAAAATTCTGCAGCCGACAATTCCAGTCACGTACAGTGTATGCAAGACTACAAGAGGTGAGGGCCGCCTATTTAATTTTGCTTTCCATATATATGCAATGCTGTTTGATCCTCGCTAGTCCGCTTGCCGTCATACTCTGATGATGATCATGGAAGGTCGAAACGCATCAGGGCCTGGCGATTGGCGGTGGTTTTGTTTTGTTGTTCAACGACTGGTTAAATACAATGGGATTGGTGTTTATTTCATGCTCGCAAAAATTTATTTAAAGAATTGTTACCACCACCCGCGCAATCAATTATTGTTTAATGGTATTGTTTATATATATGTGTGTGGCGAAAGCTACAAACAGCAAATGTTCGTGACTGCATAGAAATTGTGCAGCCGACATTTCCAGTCAGGTACAATGTATGCAAGACTACTAGAGGTTTGAGACGCATATTTATTTTTGCTTTCCATATATATGCAATACGGTTTGATCCTCGATAGTCAGTTTGTCGTCGTACTCTGATGATGACCATGGAAGGTCGAAACGCGTCAGTGCGTTGCGACTGGCGGTAGTTTTGTTTTTTTGTTCGACGACTGATTAAATACAATGGGATTGGTGTTTACTTCAAGCTCGCAAACTTGATTTAAAGAATCTACAAACAGTTTTATCCTTATATATATATATATATATATATATATATATATATATATATATATATATATTACGCTTTTGGTTTAAAATAATGCAATTTATTATCTATACGATTTTCATCTTTATTCAGAACTTATCATTACCTTGATACTGTAACTCTTGAAACTTCTTGGAAAGCACTCACTAATGACAAAATCAATTTAATTGACCAATCATATTTCTATCTAATGCAGTTTGTACCAAAGATATATACGTATAACTTCATCAATTGACATACTATCTGTTGTGTAATTACAGATCTGAGGGGACTAATTTGAATTTCAGGTCTTAAGAGATTCTAAATAGGTTTCAAATGAAGAAATGGCTAACCAAAAACGTTAGTTGGTATATGGCTTCATATGATTTGTAGCACGCGGCATAGATGGCGCAATGTACAAAATCCCAGATTCAGAATAAAATTTTCCGCCGTTCAAGCCCAATCCACTGCAACTTCTGGAAAGTTCTAGAAGAATTCCAGGTAAGGACGAAAATAGTCCACAGGATGAGTTGCCCTTGCCACCTAATGCCATGTTTAATTTATACTGGCAATATATAGAATCAATATCCTTCCATTAGACCTATAACCAATATATATATATATATATATATATATATATATGAGAAGCAATTTAATGGTCACTAAATACCTTAAGCGATAAATCGGTCGTCCAATATTAGTTGTGAAAATAGACGAAAAATATTTTGGTTCCCATTAAATATAGCAATGGCAGATCACATTTATAATTTGCGGTTGTAAATGTTTTTAGTTTTCAGAGAAGTGGTTTGTTCAAATTTTTCCATAACACGATGGTATATACAGATTAATAAATTGGAAAGTTTTCAGCATTTTTAGAGAAAATTTCTGATTTAAAAAGGTTTTCTTCATGCAGTAGAAACCATAATAATGTAATTAAATGAACATTGGTTGCGCGGTGGTGATAACAATTACTTTAACCAAGGTTGCGATCTTCATATAAACATCAGCCTCAATATATACATACATTTGTATAATGAAGAAAATGCAATTCTTTGTATATATTGCATCTGGTGTTTATATCAAGGTCACAAAATAAACAGGTAATTTTAAATAAATCATTAGAAAATTCAATTTATCCTTCTGGCTAGCGCTACCTTATTGAATATTAAATTTATGTTATATTGCATACATTGTACGAATTGTGTTGCTTCATGAACCTGACGGTCTACTTAAATAGAAAATTTTCATACGTTGTTGCGCATCTAGTAACAAATTAATTCGAATAGAAACAGAAGGATAAACCAAAGTCAGCTTGAGCAAAAGGTATAATCTCATGTAAGCATGCGTTTCGCGCTTATTGGCGACGCATCTGTAGGAGCCGGTATTACGCCCTATATCTACTATATATTTAGTCAAGTAAAGCTTAACAATTGCCCTAAGACTTTATACGATTTGCATTACGTTAATGCTTGAAAACACATTCGAATTGGAGATGACAACGTCCCATTCTGCACAAGTTCACACACAGTTCTATAGTGGGTATACGGTGTAGTTCCAGCTCCAACTGATGAGTCGCCAGTAAGCATAAAGCGCATGTGTGCTTGAGATTATACTTTCCGTTCATGCTGATTTGATTTATCTTTCTGGTCCTATTTGAATTAATTAGTTACTAAGTAAGTAACACCTATTACACAGTTGCATACATATTAGTTCTCCACAACAAACAGTTTATAATACAATTTTATGTATATTTTTTTCAAATTTTGAATTACAAACAGAATAAAAACCAATTCTTGCAACATCTAAATAAGTTCCAACAAATTATGTAAATTTTAAGCTGACATAAAAGCAGTATTGCAGTTCTGATAAGCAAATTAGTTGAAGCAAAGGCTCGTCTATATATATATATATATATACATATATATATATATACATATATATATATATATATACATATATATATATATATTCAGATATTATACAGATAATACAGTTTGTAATGCATTGATACGATTTAATAAAGTTTCGCTTTTTAGCACTGTAACATTAAGGTATAATAGCAATATGAGAATATTTATTTTGGGTGGATTTCACAGCATCATGAATAATTATTAATAATTCGATTTTAAATGTTTGCATCACACTCATTTTAATGCATCTGATAGAAAAAAGACCCGCTATTGAATTTATTGATATTGTAAGGTTATCTTCCTCGAAGTGTGTTTGTGTAGTTATTTTTTGTTGAGCCTGATTCAAAATTCATAGTAACGGCTTAAAGTTTGCTAAGCATTAAGGTATTACAATGGCGCCAAGCTGAAATTGACAAAAACTACGATCACTGTAAATAAATAGTTTTGGTTTTGACAGAACAAACGATTTTTCATCTGTTAACTATTCTGTAAGGCAGCGTGGAAACGTTTGTGTAAGTAAAATTGGTTTCACTATTGCGTCTGTAATTGGACAAACATATAAGCCCCAGCATATGCAGGACGATTTATATATTAAATAATGTAGCGTAAAGAGGATTACATAATCCCATAGGAATTTGTCTGTGATATGAATATTGTGACTTTATTATGTTATATTTATATAATAAAAAAATATTAAAATTAAAAACAAAGTTTAAAACATTAATTCAAATTGAATTAACTAAACTGAGGCTATAAAACTAAAGACTTACTGTTACATATGTCTGGAAGGAGAGTTTCTGGCTACCGGTTATCACGACGTTGCTACAACGATTAAAAAATAGTAAATATACTACATTTCGGCATGAGAAACAAAGTCATTTTCAGTTTTTATAACAAAAATTTTACTTTCATTATGAAATGATCATAACGAAACTTAGTTCCTACAGTAATCGAACTTGATTAAGAAACCTTGAATACATTATTTGAGATTTTACATTTGTTTTACTGCAATCAACTCAATTTATGTTAGTTTAAACATGCTGACTAGAATTTCACCCATGGACCGAGTATATGTCTTGATGATCGTTTGACTTTGAAAACTTGCGAACTGCTTTTGACGTATCAAACGGACAAAAGTTCTACCTCGGAAAGTCAATGCAAATTATGCGTTCTTTCCATTTCAAAAAATTGTATAATTTGTAATACAACAGAAGAATTGAATGAACAAGACCAGAATTTATATTTGTGTTAAAATATCATCTGTAAAATGGGTTAAGCTATACCCATTTTAGTTGCCTTACCATCACGTTGATGTGTGTTTTATTTCATTTTGCAGCCTAACGCAAAACATTAACCAATCAGATAAATTCTATTTTAAGTTTTGAAATGAAGAAATACTTTTTGCTAGGTAAATAATAATAATAATTGACATGTCTAAGGGCCCAAATTAGCAATGTAAAATTCGCCACCTCAACAGATTACTAACCGTTAAAATATTTCAAAAAGCATATTAAAGTACAAAATAGTTAAACTAGCAATGATTGAGCGGAGGCAGAATAGAATTGTTTAAATTAAAAACACCTTCGTGTACTGATGAAGTCCAGGAAAATTAAAATCGATTCGCTGTGTGTGATTGCCGGTAATTTTAGTTTTTCTATATTGTGTTCCTGGCAAAAAGAATCGAATTGATGCTTATCTTATGTTTACTAAAATAATGATGATGATAATAATAATAATAATAATAATAATAATAATAACAACAATAATAATGATAATAATAATAATAATAACAATTATTATTATTATTATTAATATTATTATCAATATAATTGTATAAATCATCAGAATATATAATAATGTTTAGTGAATGTCATAAATCACAAATTTATAAAGTAAACAACTATGTATAAATAGGGAACAAGAGGCACTAAATTAATATCTAAACTCAATGCGTCTAAAGTATTAATAAATTTATTATGCCTAACAGACAAAAAATTAAAAGAGTGGGCGATGTATTACGATCTATTTAATTTAATGTAGTTAAATAATTAATAGATTAATTTCCTTTATAAAACATACTATCGAATCAAATATGATTTAATCTTACATGCGATAAAAATGTCGCGAAATGACGACGAACTCTGGTTTGTGCAAGAAGCTAGGAATAGTATTTCGATTTTTCAGATTCTGCTTACCTTATTCTTTAAAAATGTAATGATAAAATTAAGTTTCTGAACTTTGTAATTTACAAATTAATCACAGTAATTTTTGAAATTTTCGACAATTGAATTTTGTTTCAACAGCACAGATATAATATAAAAGAACAACTGATAAACGGTTTACCTATAACTATGCAGGTACAAATATAAGAACGTCTTTAATCGTGTACTCTGTAAAAAAAACAAATTTTATATAACTAGCAATATCTAATTTGATATTGAAAGTTTACTAATTGATAGAGGTGTTCCGTTACTCCGTTCCACCAACTACAATATATCGATGCTGGATGTCAGTTTACTCAAACATATATATATATATATATATATATATATATATATATATATAATATAATATATATATCACATTCAACGAAAATGCCGATGAAAAAGTTATTCTATTAATACAGCAAACACTTATTACCCAATATAAATATTTGAAAAAATATATTTAAATTGACACCGAAGCGCTTTCGCTTCACCATAACAACAGCTGGACTGCACAAATATACCAAAAATTGAATTTAGTTTATATAGAAAAATATTCCACATCATAAGGTGCTCACAAACGTATATTAGTCCAAATTGTTCAACGAAGAATAATCGTAAATAAGCACAATTTTAGTATAGAGTTTGGAAGGCCCCATGGAATTTTCAGTGCGCACCTCTAGACAACGGCAACTTATTTAAATTGCTTACAAATGTGGAAGCATACTAACATACCCAGCCCATATGCAAATCGAAAAGCCCTTTGTTAGCATATCGCAATTTTGCACAAGAGAAAAATTGTTTAGTTATAGACGTACATACAACACCGATCTAATTTTGCACCAACCAGGTTGGTATGTCTTCTTGAATTATGTTAAAGTGAAAAATCTTATGATAAAATAATACCCGTACAAATATTTGTACAGTTGTTTAGAAACCGGCGTACATTCACTTACAATACATATGTGAAGAGGCAATGAAGCGCAATAGCGATAGATGGCGTTTTCTTCTTGGCGTTTACATATTTAACTGTAGACTTAATTTTGATAACATCCAACAAAAAACTTCCTATGCGTAGTGTGAAAGGCAAAATTCAACCATAATCGGCATCTAACATTGCCAATAATTGGGATTGTTCCTGTAGACAATCAAATGTAGGCAGATGCAGTAAAAGATAGGATTCACCCTTGTCGGAGCACATAACAGTTTGCTCTGTGCAAAATTAGATTTGTGTTGCACATACATCTATAACTAAGTATGTTTTCTTGTGTGAAAATTGCGACATGCCAACAATGCACTTTTCAATTTTAATTAAGGCTAGGTGTTCTAGCATACTTTCATATTTCGAAGCGAGCTACAATACTTTTTTTGCACTGGCATTGCCATAGGACTTTCCAAGCTCTATAAAAACTGTTTGGTTACGTTTCTTCGTTTTTGAACTTTTTGAACTGGCATATATATTTTTTGTACACTTTATGTAGATTTAAAAAAAAATTTAAACAAAATTAATTGGTTGCTTTTCCCCACAAAAAAATCAATTGATAAGATAGAGCAAAAGCGTTTTATGACATTTTAAATTTATTTTTAACACATATTTGGTATTAAGTGCTTCGCTCATTCGAATTATATATATATATATATATATATATATATATATATATATATATAAACGTATACATATATATAAATTTTCATCATTTTAGATAAAAAATAATCAATAGTATTATATTGTAATAGCAACTATAAATATTCAATAACTATACTCTAGAATAATCGATGTAAATAATAATATATAACTTTCAATTTAGTAGAGTAATTCAATTTCCCTGTAATTAATAGGCAAACACCGGTCTACTTGTAGGATTTAAACATTTTAATGTATTTGAAATAATTTCACTGCATTAACATAGTACTGAGAAGAACATTCTTTTTTTCAAAATTATTGGAAAACTTTAGAGAAATATCTTATTTAAGATTAAATTCGAACTAATTAAAAATCTTCTTACAGTATTTTGAAATATCTACCACTGGAGTCTAGCAAGCAGATAGGTAGAACGATGAGGCCTGGTGCCTTTTACTTTACATGCACAGGCTCATCTGCTACTATCATCTCATAATGCCTAGATAACCGTTACTTAATTTAGGTCCATAAGGAATTGAAGTTATTTCTCTTCAAGAAAAGTTAAATTATGCTGCTTTCTTCGTGTAAATTTGTGTTGATGAAAATCATAATACAACAAATAGTCTTCAACATATGTTACCGCTACTCTCGTTTCTGGAAATGTTTCCAAGTTGATGTAATATCTGCCTAATATGATAATTGCACGTTGTGTAGTAGTTCATTTGCTTTGAAGAAATTAATAAATCCGGTAAAATTGGGCAGATATATTGCAAAGATTTGCGTTATATTCACTTTACTGTGACAATTAATATTGCATCAAATTTTGTAATATTAATGAAATAAATCTGCAATATTTTAGATATTAATGACACAGTATATATCAACAAATACATTTAATGCACAATATACAATAATGTCCGGTGTACATGGCAGTAATGGTAACTGTTTTGTTATACAATGTGGCTAATTCTAACGTGAACGTGGCGACTAGTTCAGGTAAAAAACGTTTCAAAACGTTGTCCATAGTCTGCTAAATCTCGATGTGTGTGCGACAAATAAGTTAAAAATTTGATGCAATGTTTTAATATATTAGAGAAAATATTAAATGCTCCATAAATAAAAATGCACTATTGTATGATTGAGTAAAGCATTGCTACAGTTAGAATAATTTAACATTAAATAATAAAGCCAAGAAGTGGCTTTCTGTAGGCCAAGGGTTCACCTTTTTGGATCAATTGACTATGCATAAAGAAATAATACAGGAAAATAGGTACATAAAGGCACAAGTTAGGATAAGAATGAACAAGTTTGCGCCTAAGTCTGACACGCAATGGAAGTGCAATAATTCTTAGCATCAATCCAGTATAAGAAAAGCTTAATTCTCCAGTACATGAAGAACGGTTTGAAAATATTTTTAATTTACAAACTGCATGTTATTTGACCTACTAAATACATTTTTTGAAATTTGATTGCGGAGTGCCATTATTTATAAACATTAAATTGTTCTAGATAAGCAACAATTCGTTTCTTTCGTAACCAAAACGCCAGTGACCAAAAAACGACGAAGAACCACCAGGACTTCCTTGGTTCTGAATTCCCGTTTAATGATATCTAACGTGCCTCACCTTCGAGGTAAAGGTCGACAATGCAGAGATGACAGCAGTTTAGTACGACAATTATCGACGTCTATTTACAGAATATAATTCAGTTCTGTGTGCAAACAGGTTATCCAAATTAATTGTCGTATGTTCTCCTGACATAAATGTATATCATCTAACAACATGTTAGACATGTGAAAACCAGAACTAGATGACATGAAGTGATTTAAAATATACTTCACAGCATGTTGGTAAAACTTGCGATAACAATGAAATATAATCTTTCGCATTAGATGACCTATTGTTTTAAAAGGAAGACTGATAAAAGAACATTCGTTAATTAATTATGTATGTATGGTTTCGATTAAATATAGTTTATGCTCAGATTAACATCACATTTTAAATGCACCTTGCAAAAAATCGCAATCTTTTCAACATATTAAAAGCAAAAATTTAGTACACCTTAATCAATTTCATCATGCAATTCAATCGATATTTTTTATTTACATTAAGTGAGCGTCATAATTTAGCAAGAAAATTTTTTCATTCATTCTTCTAAACAAGTGGCTGAACTGAGTACATAATTGAAGTTTGAAGCGATATGTCTTCGAAAATAGATTGACGCAATTAAAAGTAAAGATAATATGACTTCAAGAAGTGATATATCATAAGTTAAGCAGTTAAAGCTTTTCTATTTTTGTTATACTAATTGTTTATCAATATTGAGAAGTATTAACTTTTATCTTTAATATTATTTTATATGTAATTTTATGTCTAAACAATATATACTTAAAATAGGATACAATAAATCCCTTTATAAATTAGTTCTTTTATCACAAATTTATAACCATTTTATGCTCAATATTTCAAAAACATAATATGTGCTTAGATCTTACGTAAAACAAGCAATGCTCAATGCTAATTATAAATAAAAGGATTTTATTAGAGCCTGATAAAAGCGAGTGGCAATAAATTGCGTTCAAATAATTAAATTGTGTTTATTAATGATTTGAAATTATTTATATGAATTGAGCAAAAGGAAAAACATTAAATAATATTCAATATGGGCACAATTCCTCTATTTTAAATATATTGCGGCTAGGTGTTTCATGGCTGACAGCTTTTATCGTGATTCTTTGTTTTAATTCACTGTAGAATTTGATCTAGATAATATCCTGTAAAAATCTGGGTGAATACTATTGATTAGACCATTTTGAATAATTACAAGACGTTACCATGTTTAATGTCGATTAGTGGGACCTTTTAAAATTTAAGATCTTATTTAATATTTATTATAATGAGCAAAATTGAAATAGACTGAAAAAAAACATCTACTTAATTTAAAATCTCGAGAATTAAGTCTGTTTTCGAGTTATTAAGTCTTATCTAAAAGACTTGCACGGAAGATATTCAGAGCATGTTATTTTAAATTAATTTTTAGGGTTGCTAGATTGCTATACATCATTGAGCAGCGTTTTCACTGGTTTTGTGGCCATAGTAACCAAGAGTCAGAAGGTAACACCTGATTTATGAATCATGTTCAAATAAGACAATCCAGCGTTAAATATAGGCAAAATACCACGAGTATTATTTTGAGTTCGACATTTGTTCACAGTCCTAGTTTTACCATGAAGCAATCTCCTCTAATTAATGATTAATAACAAAGCTAAATTGAAACCATAGATATTTTATCAGGAGGAATAAATTCAACATGCCAGAAAAGTAAATGATTTTTAAATAACTCATTTCGTGGAATGCAGTAAATACTTGTACAGATGGTACATAAATCTAAAAAAATGAAAAACAACAGAATGTGTGAAGTATAGGTGATTGATCTCTTAATTATATTCCTTTAAAAGGTTGTTTCTTGTTTTCGATTTCCAAAATAGAATTTAGAGAGATGAAATATTCAGCAATGAATAATATTCAATATAAACCAATGTAAAAAGTGAAAATGAAGAAAAAATTTAGTAGTTTACCTTTCAGCCAAAAGTTGAGTAACGAGAATTTTAATATCAGATTTGTATTGCTGCGCTTCCATATCAGGCAGACTGTCTACACTTTCAACAGAAGCTGAGCGATCCAAACCAGCCAACTGGTCACCTCCATCGGCTGCGTTACGATCAGATTGACTGGCCTGTGCTATCTCATCAGCATACATGGGGCAATCTCCATCGTCTCCATATTCACTCGCCGATGAGTCATCTTCATCGCCAGCCGCCGTACCTCGAGGAGGACGGGGTTTCGGCGGACGTTTAGCTCGTCCACTAGTGTTTGCTCCGGTTGTTGAGGTCGCTGAATTGCCTGTCAGATTAGCCAAACCAGCGGGCAAATTCTCTGGAAGTTTAATATTCCCCAACTTGTTCGACAGATCAGACATTAGACCAGTTTTCTTCGCCTGTACACTGTCCAGAAACCGAGCTGTTGTAGCACCTGAAAAGAAACCGCTGACTCCTCCACCACCACTAGATTCATTATTGGCACTCGATGCATCTCCATTGTTGTTGCTACTGTTGAGATCTCTGTTATCGGCGCTGGCTGAATTCTCAGTATCTTGAACACCAAAACTTTTGAAAAGACCTCGAATTGCACTCATTTTTTATTTGATATTTATAAATCGACCAAGCGTTTTGTATTGATATAGTTTATTAATTACAGCACTCAGATCTATTCAATGTCGTGCTAATTTATTGTAATAAACAAATCAATAAATAAAAAAACATTCATTAATTATTATGATAAATATTTTGTAAATTGCCTGGGTTAAAGGTGAGAATAAATTGTGAATACTTGAATGATTATTATACAATAGATTATTCTAATTCATTTAGTAAGGTTATAACAAATTGAAAAGAAGTATTAAACGTAACCAAAAAAAAAATAGATGTGAAAATAAAAAAAATCGTGAAGTAAGGAATACAAAGTTTGTTAGGGAAAAATAATATATATGCACTTGCGTATTTTGTATAGCGTACCTAGTAATAAATTATTTCATATATGACAATAAGTAAAAACTTAAGTCACTTTGAAGGGAAGGTATAACCTCATGTGCAAATTCGTTTCATGTTTACTGGCGACACTTCAGTAGGAGCCAGTACTGCGTCATAAAACAATTCTATATTTCTTAGTACCCTTGCCATGTACAAAAACAAAAATAAATTTTATTATATACACGAGACGCTTTTTTCTCATTTTCTTCTCAAGTATCTACAAATGAACATCACTTTATATATAAATCGAAAGGCAAAACAAGATAGACATGTGTAAACATGAGAAGATTTTAAAATAATGGAAACAACCAATCATTTGCGTGCGTCAACTCCAGTTCAAGCTCAATGCCTGAATATGCTCTTCTGCTTTCATAAATCCAGCTGCAATTTGTTTATCCATAAGGCTTCGGATTTAGCTAACTCCGTTTTGTTATTGCATTTAGTAATTATTATAATGCTACGTCTGGAGAACATACGTGTGATGTTTATTTTATATATTAAAACTTACTAACTTTTATTGTTTAGTGATAAACTGATGTTAGATTAGAAATGAGGCTAAAGAATAATTATGCGCCATATAAGCATATATTCTCAATTTCAACACATTTTATTTTAATTTGATATAAAGAAATTTATTGTCTCAAATGCATCTATGTATAACTTAAAACCATGTTCAAGTACATTATTCCATAAATTAAGAGGCTTTACTGATTTCGTCATGGTTAGGATTTGAAAAATTACATCGTTTATGAAATTTAAATATATCGAAATATACTGAACCAATTAAAAGCAGAAATTGAGAAATACTTATTAATTTGATGGATATGTTTAATTTTAATTATCATAGTTAATACTTTCTTTTAATCAAGTTTGCGAACTAGATATGAACAACAATCCCATTTTATTTAACAAGTCGTCAAACTACATAGGAAAACTACCGCCAGTCACGCCTAATAGCGCATTTCGATCTTCCATTATCATTATCAGAGTACGACGGCAGACTGACTAGCGAGGATAAAAACACAATGCATATATATTGAAAGAAAAATTATATATGCGGCTCTCACCTCTAGTAGTCTCGCGAACATTGTGTTTGACTGGAAATGTCGGCTGCAATTTTTTTAATGTAATCACGAACATAAAATGTTTACAGCTTTTAACTCATGTTTATAAGTAATACAATTAAACAATCATTGGTTGTGCGGGTGCTGATAGCAGTTCTTTAAATTATGTTTGCGAGCTTGAAATAAACAATAATCCCAATGGGTCGCACAATATAGCTCAATTACTGCCAGTCAGTAGCCTGATATTTTCGTTAATACTGGTCTTTGAAATACACTTTATTAACATTAGCAATTCGAAACAAAACGGTGTGGATTTAAATAAGATCAATCCGTACCAAATATAGGCCAGCTTAACCTATTTTAAAGAGACCGTTTATTCATTATAATTTAAAAAGCCAAAATCGTATGTCATCGCACGAGCATGCACTCGGGGAACAGTTTACAAATCAATGCCGAATTATTGCACAAGTTATCTCTGATAATGAAGCTGCGAAGAGATAATGTTAGAATAAATGGCCTTGTGTAGTTGTAGTTATATTTTACTTTTTTCTGAATAATGCAAATAAATCTGTATAGTTTGGATCATTTTTATGGAATGATTATTTTTTGCTATTGCAAAAGTATTGTTTACTATTCGGTCCTCTTGATCTGAAATGCACGCTAATTAGCAGTATGAGCGATTATTGAAAAAAAGTTTGTAAAAGCGTTGACACTGGTTGACTGTAACGAGCTTAAATATTGTGAAATATATGTCATCAAGCATTTCAATAGCGCTGATTTGTGTTAATTTAATTATGACTCATATCGTTATTTTTCGCGTACATGTTGCATAATCAAGAAGCGAATATAACGGAAAAGAGGAATTAACAACGTCTGTAAGAGAAGCAACATATTCATAATAACCAAACATGTTGTATTCTGTACCACATGAATTTAGCATTTTCGAAGCAATATGACTTTGATTTGCGAATTTATGAGTCTGTTAGTTGGGACAGTTTCTTTCCACAGCTGAATGCATATACAAAGGTGTGCATTTAACTAAAAAAGAAAAGTTAATTGGCGTGTTGTGTTTATGTATGTCTGTTTGCTTCTGTTTATGTTACGGGATAATCACTTAGCAAAGTCTGTGTAGAATGTGCATTGTTTCAATCATTGTATAATATTGAAAGATGACAAAAATAATTCTCGCATAGCTCGGTTTCTTTTACTTTATAAAAAAATGATAATTCGCTCCAGAGTACAACGTGCACAATAGTGGGCCGTTTTAAGCTGTATTTAACTACATTTAAACAATAATTGATTGCGCGGATGGTGATAACAATTATTTAAATCAAGTTTGCGAGCTTGAAGTAAACACCAATCTCATTTTATTTGACCATTCGTCGAACAACGACTGGTGGTAGTTTTGTTATGTTGCTCGACGACTGGTTTAATACAATGGAATTGGTGCTTACTTCAAGCTCGCAAACATGATTTAAAGAATTTAACTACAATGTTAGTTTATGTAGAATTTTATGCAATAAAGAACTGATTAATTCTCAATTTATGCTATCACCACACAAATTGAGCGAAAATAAAACTATTCTATATATGAAATTCATCTAAAGGTCATAGGTAAATCACAAGTAAATGAAATATACTTTCATTCCATGCCGCAGAAATAAGAAAATTGTCACGATAATATAGAAACAACTTGATGGAGCTGTTACTCAGTTTAGGCCATTAAGCTTAACATTTAAGCTGGAATATATATAGTTTTCACGCCGTAAAAAGGCAGGCAAACATGATATAAATTAAGCGATCAAATGCTAATATAATGACGGATATCCCTTTACTTTGTTTCAATTTTGCAATCTTGATATAATCACCTGGCCCATTATGTCCATACATATGTCAGTATAAACTAAGCATTGTATAGCATAGAAGAGAAAATTCATCCAACAGACCGGTTTCATTTTTATTGGTAACACATCACATACTGCCCAGAATATGCCGCGGAAACGGCTCGAACCTTCTATGCTATACAATGCTTGGTTTATACTAACCAATGTATGTACCTAATGGGTCAGGTGTATACATCAAGATCGCAACCTTGATTAAAATAAATTTTAATCACGGCCCGCGCAACCAATGTTCACTTAATGAGGTATCTCTTTTGTACTCGAGTGAGTTGATGAGTGTGATTAAAATCACAATGGAGAGCAAATAAATTAATACATATGCGAATGGCTATGCATCAGAGCCTGATCACTTTACTGACAACAAAAGTATGAAGAGTTTATTTATGAGCAATCAAAAAAATATGTCAACTTGCTTAAATATTTAACGACATGATATCATTCATTACAATCTAAAACACAACAGCAGAATAAAATCCTCCTAACTCAATATTATAAGAAGCTATGTGATACAACGGAGAACGTGTTTTGTACAAAGTAAACATCCAAATCAATTCTTAACAATATCTAACCTAGCATATAATAAATTGATTTTGTAAAAATTCTGTCCTTAATTCGCACCTGCGTTATGATTCCATATTTAGTTTACTGTCGCAAAGTTAAATGTTTTTTAAACATACAAACTATTTCAAGAACAAAACCTGACTTCTAATAACAATTAAATAGCGTAAACCATTCTAATAGAGGGATGATCTTAATCTCGAAGTAAACTGTAAAATATTTTTTGAATGAAATTGGTATATCGTTGAATTATTAATATTGAAATTGCAAAAATCAGTATTAATTTTAAAATTAATTTAACTTTTAAGGGTATTTTTAATTTAATGACACCAGACTAAAATGGAAAACAGTTTGTATTCCTGCAAACAAACAGAAACCTAGAAATTATGGTATCAAAGAAATGAGCACCTGTCCAACAACTAAATTCTGTCAATATAATTAATGAAAGAAGAAATTTAATAATATTTTTAATGCCGAATTATTACATTTGAATCTGTAAAATGCCAAAATTTGTTCCAGAATATGAAAATAATTATATTGTATGAAAAAATTACCAAAGATAGTAAAGAATAAGTAGAATAGGAAGAAAACGTTAATTGCCAAGCTGTTTCTGTTCTGCTGATAAAATTATTAAATTAGTATAAAAGAACGGAAAATAATGCTTAAAGAAAATACAAAACGATATATTGTAAAAACAAAGAACTATTTAAAATGTGGTTTAAGATTTTATAAAATTTGTTTTATGTAGCATTATAAGTAAAGATATAGATCCAAAATTAAATTTTTTTAAACAAAACTAAGAAAGTAATATTATATTTGTATTAGGTTAAGTGATAGAAACGATTTGTTATAGTAAACTTCATCGGTGGGCTAGAGAAACAAAACCATTTCTAAAATATAATAAAGTATAAAGATGTCAATTTCTTTTTCTAGAATAAGAGAAAACCATCTTATAAGCTTTGTTAACGAAAATTGTAATTAACGTTTTCAAAACACTTTTGACGAAGATATTTTTTCTTTAAGATTTACTGAATGAGTTAGCGATTAATATAAAAACTATTTCATTTAATAATTTTAAAAATTTTCTTAGTTCTTCGTCGGTTTAAGTTTTAAGAAAAAACATTAATTTATTTGCTAATAACATAAGATAACAAACTTTTATTTTTTAGCTAATTTAAAAGAATTTAATTTAACTAAAATTAAATCCAGAACTTTCAAGTATTAACGTTTGGTAATATATATAAACTGTTGGAGGAAATACCACTATTTGATCTATGTTGTGCAAATAAATAATTGAATAACAATAAAGTGGAAAAAATAAAAAGATTCGCGGGGATTGAAACGGAGTTTTGAATTTCTTATTTGGCTATTTTTTTGAAGTTTAGCTATTATTTAAATGCTATTTAATACTTTCCGATTAAAACACATGTTAGCCAAAATTCAGCCTTATTTATGAAAATGTTAATGTTATTGTGAAATTAAACACTACCATTTTTTGAATAACTAATTTTTTCGAATAAGTATTTTGTTACACATCAAATTTCACTTTATTTTTAGCCTGCGCGCCTTATGAAATGTATAGATACTTGTCTATCATGACGCAATTAAGCAATGTGAAGTTTAGCTATTCTTTAAATGCTATTTAATACTTTTCGATAAAAGCACATATTAGCGAAAAGTGCAGCGTTATTTATTAAAATGTTACTATTTTATTGTGAAATTAAACACATTGGTATTTTTTGAATAACTAATTTTTTCGAATAAGTATTTTGTTACACTCTAAAAATTTAACTTTATTTTTAGCCTGCGCGCCTAATGTAATTTATAGATACTTGTCTATCATGACGCAATTAAACAGTGTTAAATAAAATTCGGTGTGATTTTGTCAGTATTAACTAAATATTGTATTATATATAAAAGACAGATCATCCACTGGACCGGATTCGCCATTAATAGGAACTCTTCACCAACTGTCCGCGTCAAATTCTGGACAGTCCGTGATGAGTTCCTAATAAGGACGAAATCAGTTAAATAGATGAATTGCCTTTCATAAATTCTACAATTCTTCGTTTCTACTGACAAATGTGTTTATATAATGTTAGTGATGCTTATATCAGGATTGCAGCCTTGATTTAAACTTTATGTTTTACATTGCCTGTTCACATTATTTTCGTAATATTAACGTTTCTATAATTTTTATTCTATTAGCATTGATATGCTATAAATCGAATTATTGAAAGTGTCTAAGCTTTAGTCCACACTATGCAGGAAATATAAGTTATTTCAATAACACATTAATTATGACGGATTTAATTGCTTTAATTCTGCTTACATCGACAATATAATCAATACTCATTGTTACGATTTCGAGTAAAATATTCATTTTATACTCGCTGTTTGTCAATTTTCTTAAGTAAAAATAATCGTATTGAATCCTCAAAAAAATTAGTTAAAATTAAATTTAATGAAAATACGTTTTATTTCAACAGATAGAACATTGCAAACGCCCAATATATCGATAGAATATTACAAGTAGCAGACACACTCAACATACACTAAATTAAAAAAAAACCTGATGAAGCTAAAACAGTTGAAATTAATACGTTAGATTTCATCAATCAGTACTTAATATAAAAATTTGCACTCATAGATGGATTAAGACATCTGAAAACCGAAATATCGTAAAAACTGGTGGTAGGACTTTAAACGTAAACTTTCAATGCATTCAGATTATATTTGCAGAATAATTTTAAAGAAACGTGCACATATTTTTTTCAAAATTAGTAAAATTTCATAAAAACGAATTGAATAAACTCCATATTTTTGCATTTACTTACAATTTAACTTAAAGTGGTACACTTTTAAGTTTACATTCTTGTTTATACCTTTAATAAAAAATACTAGCTTGAAAGGAATATTCAAATTTATGAAAAATTTCAAAATAATTTTTATCTTTTAACAAATAAAATTTAGAATGATTAGAAGAATGATCTTCATATATTGATGGTCGGTTTGAACTTTGTCTGTTCTTTGTAAAACAAATGTCTTGATTTAAATACATTTTAAAAGATGCATTCGGTTGCGCAGTGCTGTCCTTCTTGTTGTGGATTTGACCGCATTTTTCTTGTGCGGGACAATTGATAGTACTCATAGGTCGGTAAAATGTTTGCCACAGAAGATTTGTGTTTTTACTCCTGACGCAGTATTGAAGTCGACCTGAAGAGATGAACCTGGAAATTCGGGTTCGAAAATTAGGAAAAAGAAAATGGAAAATCTTGTTCCAACGTCATTTTCAGACAATCAGCTAATGGAAGGCTTAAGAAGAAGGGACAAGTGAGAACCCATCCAATTGAAGCCAAAAATTGCATAATCTGAAAATGAATAGAATTCAAGATTTTACCGACCTATGAGTGCTATCAATTGTCCCGCACAAGAAAAATGCGGTCAAATCCAAAACAAATGCCTTGGAAGAGCAGAAAATCCGAGATTAAAATTGCAAAATTTTAGTTGCAACTCAATAAACCTCAGGTTAATAGGTAAATGTAAACAGAATCCACAATTCATAATTGTTAACTGATTAAATATTATTAAAAAATTAGTACAATTTGTTTAAGAGTTAAATCCGATTACAGCTAACACAGGGACGAACAGTTTATGTTCTATCACATCCTTTGCACATATGTGCTTCATTAAACTAAGATATTCTCCACAAAAAGTGATATTGTTAAATGAGATATTTATTTACTATCTTATACAATGTGTAGATAATACCAATTATATATATATATATATATATATATATATATATATATATATATATATATATATATATATATATATTCTTCTGGAATACGTGCCATGTGCAAAAAGAAACATAAATTTTTTTCTGATACAAGAACCATTTCTTTCTCAATTTCTTCTCAATTATCTGAATACATTTCTATATACTTATATATAGAATTAACTAAACAGCTTCAAAAATCAAATGAAAATCATCAAGTTAGTCGGTTTCGCTCTTATTTAACTTTAAATTACATAATGTGCGCAGTTTGGGCGACACAGTAGATGCGCTACAAGACACTGAAGCAAATTTGGCTTGATTCGGGCTCTAGAGAGTACTTGATGTGTTTCTCATAATGATAAAACCCATCTGCTTTATGAATAGTATTAGCCATCTTATGCAATATTTAGTTTATATTGCCGTTGTATGAAATATCCTGCCTTTATACATTAATTCAAAAGATATATATATATATATATATATATATATATATATATATATATATATATATATAACGTCTTGCTTGCATATATGCTTTTCGAAGCGAAACGTAATGTTCAGATAAATGCTAGCGAGTATCCACCACAGAGAAAACCATGAAAAGCATCGTCTGTTTGAATGTTAAACCCGTATGCTATGCACGGGTTCTGTGATCAGTATGCTTTGTGTCGAATGGTCATTTATTTCATTGCTTCCCACATTATTGATTAATTTTCCATGAAGGATAAAATCAATGTTTTAAAGACAGCTAAAATTTTCGATTTTATGCTAATTTCAGATACAGAAATAACAATATCCGCACAAACAGAATAACTATCATCATTAACAATGACAGAAATTACACAAGGTGAGCGATTAATCCTGCAATCTGCAGACCCGACACTGTTTCCAAGGCTACAAAATAAATCTTATGAACGACAGATTTTATACGACATACAATATACCGAAAAACATATTCGTACACGCAAAAGCCAACAATGCAAAAATCTGACCAATACTCAATCCATCAAATATAACAAAATCTAAAAATCAATTTGTAACGCAATAAGAATGACCACTAAATGCAGACAAACACGCACTGGGCACGTACACTGATACGCCCTCAGACACATACCTACACGCATTGAAAATATCAACACGCAATTAATCACCAACACTTGTATACCTGTTGTAAAGCGATAGAAGCAAAATTGGAAATTAGGCTAATCACATTGAATGAATTAAATGGAAATCAAAAATGCGTCCAAATGAAGGAATGTGATGTATAGCTAAGTGATCTCGACATAAGCCGGTCATTATACACAATAAAAACAAAAGCTTTTCTGAAATGTTTTCTTTCTCTTTAAAATATATTGTATTATATTAAAACGCAATGGACACTACATGTAAAAGTACACAATAAACACACACACACACACACACACACACACACACATATATATATATATATATTCAGCAAAAATTCAGACTACTAATGATCCCTGCTAATAGCCATTGGAGTCATATACAATTTTAAATTTAAACAAAAACGAGTATACAGTGAACCATCGTTTATCGCGTTAAATAGGTTCCAAGACCGGCTGCGACAGCTGAATATCCGCGAAGTAAGGACACCATATTTGCAGTACATATTTAACATGTATTCGGACTTCCAAAACCCTCCCTTTACGTACTGTTAACAAACCACCCTTTTTACAGAACACGTATGTACAGTAGCTAATGAGAATAGTATTCGAATATTAATGTTTAAAAAATATTTTTTAAATGTTAGAGTGTTAGAATAAATAAATGGCATATTATGAGTAAATAGCTGTAAAAGTCTGGTCGGACGTCGATAGATTCAAGGAACTATCCTTTTAATAACCCTCGGGCTAAATAGATTTGTATTGGAGCAAATATTGTTTCAAATGTTAGAATATTAAAGTGAAAAAGTATTGTTACTGTACTCACAACAAAAGAAGTTGAAGAAAAACTTGAATGAAGATGTCGATGAATTTCCAACGCAGTGAAAATGAAGATGATGAAGCCGGTGATATCTTCTACTGCGCAGCCAATGATTGTTACTTACGTCTCTTCAGACAGTGGTGGTGGTTTATTACGTATGTTTCTTTTTTTGTCATGTTTGGTAAAATCTGAAATGCAAGGTATGCAGGTGTTTTATACCATTTTATGCTTGCTTTGTCGTTCGTAGGCCAGGAAATACTATTTTTATTAATGTTTCAATGGAATTAACAAAATATTATGCGGAATAAACAAAATATTTTGGGCCATCATATATCGCGACTAAATTCTTATTTTCGCAAATAATATAAAGAAAAAAATCCGCGAAGTCGTGAATCCATGACAATCGCTCCGCAAAGTAGAGAGGGTTCACTGTATAGTCAAAACCATTCATTGTAGTTCTACATGTACGATTTTCGCATTGCGCAACATTTACTAGTAGTTATGATACTAGTGAATTAATCAAAGATAATTTGTAATACGTTTTGGTTATTTGTTGTGGAATGCGCAATTTCTTAAACCTGTAACAGTTTGATTTCATTAAATGCTTATTAAATAATCGGCGATAATGTATTTAAATTAATTCTGAAATATGCATTAGACTTTTTGATAATCAATGCCTTAACTGGCCACTTCGCTCAGTCGAACATGAGCTGCGAAATGAATAATAGACTTATTTAATAAACTAATGATAAATATCAAACGACAATAGGTAAATAAGTCGATTTTTATATTTGACTCATAAATCTACGGCAAATATTTTAAAATATTCAAGCCCTGCCCTTACTTAATTGAAAACTTTCCCCAATAATAAATTTGGGTTCATGTTATAATTTCACCCTCTCTACTTTTATCATCTATTCTAAATAATAAGTGTAGATTTAAATATCATATGTATATATATATATATATATATATATATATATATATATATATATGTGCGTGTGTGTGTGTAAGTGTGTATGAAACAACAAAGCGCCTGGCCTAAACATTCAAAAATTTAATCAAAATGTTATTTTAATCGACTGGCCACGTACCATAAAACCCAACCACAAATTACTAGAATCCAGGCAAGGCCAAATACTCACAAGATCGCAACAATTTTTAACAGCATCACAAATTTCAAAACAATATGAGCATTCAACACTGCAATTGGCATACACTGCGCTGTTACCATGGGGACAGAACCAAATTGCTGAACAAGGCGAAACGAAAGAAGAAACTCGGAGAAACAACATCCGTGCTTGTAAAGGCCGAAAATGTGAACACTTGGTAAACTCTTAATCCAGCATTTATATACATTCTGGGTTTGCATTTGATTATAGGGGTGGCAACAATTCTGACTCAGTTTTACTTCTATTTCTTGTTTTGGCCAATTGGTAAGTGTGTATGCGTTTGTGTCTTTGTGTGTGTCTGTTTAGATGTAATGGCCATTATCCAATTTGTTATTAATGTTTTTTCCTTCCTAATAAGAAAGATGCTGTGTAATATTCGATTGCAATGGACATATTAAAGATATATATATATATATATATATATATATATATATATATATATATATATGTATATTCAAAAAATGTCTTTTTTATATATGCATTGCGGTTTAATCCTCGCTAGTCAGCTTGCCGTCGTACTCTGATGATGATCATGGAAGGGCGAAACGCGTCAGTGCGTTGCGACTGGCGGTACTTTTGTTATGTTGTTCGACGAGTGGTTAAATACAATGGGATGGGTGTTTACTTCAAGCTCGCAAACTTGATTTAAAGAAATGGCTCTGATTGTCCGAAAATGCACAGTCACATAACACCCGCGTAGTATTAGATCAACAATTTCCTGTAGAATTAACTCAGAAAATACTCTGACTAGTCTGTCTAGTTTACTAATAATGTCTAGTCGATGCAAGCGTGAGTTAATGGTTCTAATAAAAGAATAACCACTCAGAAATCGTGCGTGTGTGTGCGTTTAAAAAAGAAACACTGTTTTAGAAAAAGATAAATCATTAACCAAAAATGAGCACCATTCTAACTTAACAACACGACTGCTAATTATGTTAAACGAGCATTTGTTGCGTGGGCGGTGATAACAATTATTATAATCAAGGATACGATTTTGATATAGGCACCTGACCCTCTAATTACTTACATTTGTTAGTATAAACTAAGAATTGTATAGTGTAGAAAAGGCAATTCATCCAGTAGACCGGTTTCGTCCTTATTGGAAACTCATCAAGTACTGGCCAGAATTTGCCGCAGACAGGGCTCGAACCTGGGCACGTCTGCTTCGGAATCTGGTGCTCTAACCACTGAGCCACACTGCCGCACTATTCAGTTCTTAGTTTATAATGACATAGTAAGTAATTAGTGGGTCAGGTGCTTATATCAAGATCGCAACCTTGATTAGAATAATTGTTAAAGATCTTAACTGTGGAATTAAAATATAGTTCAATAAATGTAGGAATAGCAATGCCCTGAAAAGGAATAATATAAAAATTTTACTATAGAAGACTTATAACATATATATGAATACTTTAAGATATGCTTACATATATGTACATATTAGACATGTTAATGCATATTTTCCCTGCAATTACATCTATCTTAAAAGAGATGTTAATTAGTTAGCTATGTCCTATCCCGGCGTTAGCTAATGAAAAATTGCATAATCCTCTGCATTTAATAGTAATTCATATTTATGATTTCAATTCAAAGTCATATCCCTAGCTTGGTAAATGTTTACTATTTGCCTTCAACACACCTTTAGAACGTTTTCTACTCACGCACTTAACCAATCCGGTTAACGTTCTATTAACTAAACGGATCTTTTAGAGCATCATCTAAAAATCCTTCCAAATATTGTTTACACTTCCAGAGATCAAGAAAATTGAATATGATGCACACCATTTATTACTTTTAGATATAATTTAATATCATATAAATTGTGTGATAATTCGTGCTTGTGATGAAAATAATTCTATTTTACTGCGTAAAATTCGAAACTTGCACAATGACTGATAAGTTTGGCTCCTTAAGAGAAGCAATACATTTTCTGTTAATAACCGAGCTGTGTTACTTTGTTAGGTCAATTTCGCGAAATTTTCTCACGCATGTACCATTAGTAGTGTAATTTACATGTGGTATCCCGTTATTTGGTCATTTTTGTCACATCTATTGTAGACAATTGCAACAGTTTAATTAATGAATATTTAATGTCACAAACGCATTCGTACAGATATTAAAGTAATGGCCGTCGATATGATATATCAAGAAGAATATTGTCTGTGTCTGATACCTCTTCTGTCGCAAAAGACAATGTTTTTGAAAATGGAGCCAAACTACCAGGTGTAAATAAAAACATTGGAGAATAATCTAAAGTAGATTCGACCTATCGAGAAATAATCAGTCACTATCGCATACGTGCGATTTAACACTTCATTTTTAAAAACCCACAGAAATTACTGCTACAAATGACATATAAAGTAAAATTATGTGCAATCATGCAATAAGATGGAAACCCATGTTGCTATACATATACTCGCAAGTTAATACCTTATAATCAGAAAGCCACAGGAACGACTACCAATAATAATTATAAATTATGTTTTAGGCGTTGCGCACCTAGTAACAAATTAGTTAAAATATGTCCAGAAGGATAAGCCAAAGACAGCATGAACGGAAAGTATTATCTCGTGCAAAGGCGTTTCGTGCTTACTGGCGAATCATCAGTAGGAGCCGGTATTTCGCCCTTTACCCACTACATATTTGGATGAGGAATGTGGGAAAATAGGAGGATAAATATAAATACAACTTATAACAATAGCAAATAATCTCTCAAAGACACGAGACCAGTAAAAATTTTATACTAGGAAATGTATTTGTATGGCTAAAAATTTAGAAATTACTGAACCTATGTATTAACAATAAACATAATTTTAAACAGAAACTTTTGTGTTTATCTTAAAAATAAATTAACGAAGTTATCAAAATTGTGAACAATTTCCAGTTTATCCATTTTTTGTGTATTAGTAATATAAATTGAGAAGCAATATAGAAGTTGGAAAATATTTTTTATTAAAAAACTATTCTGTATAAAATAGGTAAAAAGGCTATTTTTCGATAGAACTCAACACGACTGCAAAATCAGGTATTTTATACATTTAAATTTGAATAGCAAGAATGAATTAGTTGGATCGTGTACATACTTCATACAAGAACGAACAGGAAGCAGGTAATGCATGCGAAAAGGCACGAGCCTCACCAGATTATGTTTAGTTCATGTACACACATATTTTGTCGTTTAATCCGCGGATTAAGGATATTGCAGTTTACAGCTTCCGCTGTCGATAGCTACTTTCCGTCTATTGCTATAAAAATAAACCTGGAAGTCCACCTGGATTGGACTGATATCTTTCTGAAAACGGAGTTCATCTATCGCAGAAATGTCTGCCATTTTCTAATTTTGTTTAGCCTAGAATGAACTTGTAATTCTCATTCAGTAATCGGCCAGTCCAGCCTAAATAGCGCGCAGGGCAACTATGGAATGTTTATAAATCAATCATATTGAGCTATCCTAATGAAATAAGCTCAACCATTAAATTTGTGTTCCGCGGGCATTTTGTTGTATAAAAAAATCGATTTTGAATAAGGTATTCGAGTATACACTGCTTTATAATTCGGAGAGCATTTAGAATTGTGTGTTCAATTTAAACGGTAAACTACATGTACGGTCTTGAGATTTGTTACAGCTTCACTGTTTTTTTCGATGTTCAAACTTCATGTTTCCTTTAGTAAATCATTCAGAGTACCTATTTTGCAGTAAAGTTTATTTGAGCACCGCCAAATCTTGGTAACGAAATTCCTCAGAATAGACTTTCCATATTCCGTAGGCTAAATTTCGTACCAAACTTACTTTTTGGGAAATTGGGAAAGCGGTGTTATAGTAGATGTACTATCCAGTCCATGTCTGATTCCAAACTATTTTTCTCCATTGATTACCATTTTTGTCTCATGAATTCGTCAAAACGAGGCAGTACGTTAGATTGAGCATTGTCACGTTCGCGAACAAGTTGAATAGCTTGGTCCACGCTATTAATATTTTCAAATGTGAAATTTATTTCTACATCTTCGTTAACGATACTAAAAATGTAATAAATTCACCTCATATATGCATGACAGAACTTTTTTAAATTATAGACGACAGCTTTAATGTTTCCGGATTGAACTTGCAAGAACTGTCCTGTAGACTATCTAAAGGACTTTCCATCGCGAATCCATTGAGCTGGGTAACATATTACTGTTAAATTGAACCTGAACATCAGTGGTTAACGTGTGAAGGAGAATGCTTAGGTTATTTGTAGGTAAAGATTACGAGATATGATTATTATCGATGAATTTCAAAAAAGTTAGAGTGAGTTTTGTCAGCAAGGAGGCTTGTAAACATTTTTTTTATCGTGTGCAATTTTATTTATTCACGAAATCAAATGTGTTTTGAAAAAAATAATTTGAAATGTAAAATTGCATTAGCCGTAAGATTATTTTTATTCGCTCGCCAGTCTGTGATGCTCACTGTTGATCATTGCCATTGCTGCTCTCATTGGCGGCAAGTTTCTCGTTCTAATTCCATTGTGCACCTATGGCATGGCGTGCATTCTGGCTGCACGTGCGCAAATTGGTTTCATTTTTTAATACGTCTTATGATTGTACCGATTTCAATAGAATCCAAACTCATCAGTTCTTTGTTGAATTTTTTCACGCGTATCTTTCATCGCATGCCCTATGTAATCCCCCAGTAGCCTCTGGTCTGTCATTATTTATTTGGCATACTTTAAATTTATATTTAACATGAAGTAGATTGCTCATTAGATTGATATAGCAATTTTGATCATAAGAACAATACATGAGCCTTTTTCTAGCTTCGTTAGAATGTCGTTCCTCCTGCTCATTTCATTGATAGATTCAAGGTGCTCTCTCTTTACGAAACTGAATCGTTTGCAACTTAATTTAAAGTACTTATAGGCAAGATATTGTTCAAATATTATTAGAGAGCAAAAATCACCTTGGAAAATTCCTGATGTAACAACGTCATACAAACTCTCCAGTGCGGCTTTTGTTTTGATCTCTCACACCGTGTTTTTATCGGTTGACAATATACCGAATTATAGTCAAAGCAAAGTCTGATTGGGTCAGACTCACACAGTTAAAAATAAAAACGTCAAGGATTTCTGTAAACACGTTGGCGATGTGCTCGTTCGCAAATATTTAAAAAAATATTTTCTCTGTCGATGTCATTCACAAAAAGGTGAACGAAAGTACTCTTTGATGATACATGCTGGCATTGCTGATGCAAATTAATGTGAGGCTCCATAGCTGTAAATTTGTCGATTATAGCCACTCTTCATTACATACAACTAAAAATCACCTAAAATGTACACAAAATATGTTTAATTGAAATGTAATTGTCACTAGTTGACGAAAGTGATTTAAATGGTGCTGGGCAGTATTCTATGCCGTCTACTGGTTTATGCTTACATGTTTGATTTGGAAACATTAAAAATGCCACCTTCAATCATAGAATACTTGCATAAATACCGGAGACATGTTGATTTTATTTCTATTCTCTTTAAAGAAGATATATAAATAAACTACATACTTATGGATTTTAATAGAATAAAGAATGATAACCAATTAACTTCGGAACGCCAAAACGCTTAGCCTACCGCACCGCTTACCTTCAACATAATAATATTTGGATAGGAAGCAGCCATAGACTGGACAGTGCATCTAAAATCACAGCGTTATCCCAATTTCTTAATTAATAAATTTAACACAAATTTAACCAACAGAATAAAGCAAATTCGTTCTGAGAAACTTCAATTTCAAGAATTAGCGGTGCTCAAAACAACATTCTAAAAACGGATATCCTTGACGATTTATTCAAGCACACATAAATTACAAACAACGACAAGAAGTAGTAAATTCATACCTAGAAAATTGACGATAGATGTAAGTTTACCTTTAAATGGCGTGCACCATCCTGAATAATTACTTGACGAATTTCAAATGCAGTGACCACTCGAAAGCCTAATGCAAATCCGATCAACTGATCTGTGGCGTGACTAGCACTGGTTTGCTCCAAGTTACTTCCTTGATTGAAAATAGTTCTGGCACCTTGGTTGGTATCCGTCATCAGTCCCCAGTTCATGGGATATCTTAGAAACAAACTATATAAGCGTATGATAATTATTTCAACCTTTTCATTTAAACTTTTCACTGGCAAGTCTCGTACTAGCTCAATGACGTTCGATTGCATAGCTACGCTTCGCTTAAGTGTGTATGTCTATAACTACTGTGTACTAAAAACTAAGTTAAATTTTCAGTGACTGAATTCTGATTCACCCTTTACAAGCGTAAGGCCATTTGGTTTATACCTACCTAGTTAAATGGCATAATAATGAATGACTTCGCGCTTTAAGGTGGGGAGAAAAGTAACTCAAATTCACTATTAATTAAATCATACCAAAATTAGTGATACACATTATATACAGACAGACAATTCAAGTTAGATATCGTTTGTGACGGAGTCTAATGAATGCATGCAATTGTGTATTCGGTGCTGTGCACCTAGTAACACATTAGTTTATATATGACCAGAAGGATAAAACAAAAACAGCATGAACGAAAGATCTAATCTCGTGCACATTAGTTTCGTGCTTACTGGTAACACATCAGTAGGTGCCGGCATTACGCTCTTTACCCACAATATATTTGGGTTAGGAATTTGGGAGAATTAGACGATACAAAGACAATTCATATGTAAAATTTTGCTCCAGCTATTCGATTTGTGCTTATAACTGACTACTTCCATAACAGCTAGTAATGACCAACGTTTGTTAGACCACTATAAATTGCTCCATCGTTCTATATCCGATCAGTACCCAATGCCTATCTTCCATGCTGCACGCCCATTCCCTTATGCTGATGTTAGAGTTAAATCAGTCTAGTTGAAACGTCTTTCCCAGTCACAATGAAACGGACAGCACAACAGGTAACGCATTTGAAGATAGTATTGAGAGACTATAAAAGAAATTTGATAAAGTAAAGTGAAATCAGTTCAAAGCAGAACGGGTTATTATTTCCCGTGTATAGATCAATTTCAAGAAGGATAGCTAATTAGCTGTCGACTTCAATTCGACGTCCACATTTCACGAACAAAGGACTGGATTAATCTTTTCTTTAAATCAAGTTTGCGAGCTTGAAGCAAACACCAATTCCACTGTATTCAACCAGTCGTCGAACAGCGTGGTAAAACTGCCGTCAGTCACACGTACTGACGTGTTTCGTTCTTCTATGATCATCATTAGAATACGACAGCAAACTGACTAGCGAGGGTCGATCCGCATTGCATATGTACGGAAAGCAAAATAAATATATGTGGCTCTCACCTCTTGTAGTCTCGCATATATTGTACTTGACTGGAAATTTCTGCTCCACAATTTCTATGCAGTTATGAACATTAACTGCTCGCAACTTCCGCCACATATATATGGGTAATAAAGTTTAACAAACATTGATTGCACGGGTGATGATAACAATTCTTTAAATAAAGTTTGTGAGCAATCAATGATTGTTTAATCTGATTATTCTTGTTCTAAGATATCAAGCGCATTCGTGGTTACCTCTATTACATAAAGATTCCTCATGTTAACTCTGCATGTTGCACGGACATTATCGATTGGTCAAATACACTTCACAAAACAAATTTTGAAGCAAAGAAATAATAACTAGAAGATATGATTCTTAAACAACCCAGAAGAATTGCCTGTGTGTGTAGTTTAACCAATTAAAACAAAAGGAATCGTTCAAAAACGCTTATAGATTACTATAATCAAGGTTGCGATCTTGATATAAGCAACTGACCCATTAATTACTTACATATGTCAGTATAAACTAAGAATCGTATAGTGTAGAACAGGCAATTCATCCAGTAGACTGGTTTCGTCCTTATTGGGATGAATTGCCTTTACTTCACTATACAATTCTTAGTTTATACTGACATATGTAAGTAATTAATGGGTCAGGTGCTTATATCAAGATCGTAACCTTGATAGTAATTGTTATCACCGCCCGCGCAACTAATTTTCGTTTAAATAAGGTTATAGATTAACAAAAAATAGAAGCTACTCTTGGCTTAAATAAATAACGATACATAATCCTTACAGTCACGTTAAAAATATAGTTCAATAAATGTAAGAGTAAAATGCATTAAAAGGCCTAATTTAAAGTGGCTATAAGAGGAATGGGCTGCATCTATATGACATATATATGAAGTAGAGAGGAACTAACGAACAGTAATAAAATACTCAAATGGAACTAAAAAGCAACCATAGGCTATATGCTATTGGAATAACAAATAGGCCAGCACTTAAAACCATTTTCGAATTAGGTGCTAGTTCAGAAGGCAAACATGTTTTCAAGATAACAGTCTTGTCAAAAAGAAAAAAACAAACGTAGGAATGTTAATTAGAAACTCCGCTCTTTTAAGAACACATTTCCGACACAATTGAGTTCCGTGATGTGTATAAATATGACGGAATCTTTGCTATGTCGAAATCTTTTAAAGTTTATAGCTCGTTAGAAATGCATAGAATTTAGGTATTACCTCCTTAGGATTTAAATATAAATGATTTCATAATAATTAGTAAGATATTTAAAACCTGTTTTCCACCTGTGTGGTAGCTTCTTCGGCATTAATCATCGCTTCTTTCCCGTGAAAAAGCAATATCATTTAATAATTTGAATTGATAAATAAATAATTTACGGAAGTTTAAACTTATTATAAAGCAGATTTTTTAAAAACAGTTACAAAAGGCCATTTTCTTCTCGCTAGAATTCAACTCCATTGTAATATCGGTTAGTTTATACAGACATTTTTTTAGAAAACAAGGTGGTTAAAAACAATTTGTGGACAGGTGAGAACCCACCAAAAAAGGTAAAAAATCAGTGCACCTCGTAATGTAAAGTATTCACGATTTTACAGACCTACGAGTGCTATCAAGAAAACGACAGCGAAAATAAAAACAAGAAGGACAGCACTGAGCAATTTAAATCAACATTTAAGGAGGATAAAGTCAAATTAAACATTTACCTTATATAGCAACAAACAGAAAGCGGAAGACGTACAGATGGAGACATACATAAATGTGCGCGTTGACACACACACACACGCACAATCAATTTACTAATTGATATAAAAATCATGTACTAACATTAAATAACTAAGAGAATAATGGCAATGATGGCATCGGTTTGCTTTCAAACAAAAATCTTAGCATTGTACTTCTAAAATCGATGTCCAATCGTGCACAAATTGAACGTTTCTTTCTGTCAATTATCTGTGTTTCTTTTTCTTGATCTTAGTGTGTAGTTCTGGTTTCAAAACCAGCGCTAATTGGAATACAGTGCTTTTAGTGTGCTAATTTATTTTGCAAATTTAGTCTATTTTATGCATATTTGCATCAAGTAATTTTTTGTCTGCTCACTTTGGTCATACTTATAGTGCATCATTTAGTCTTCACTTCAATAAAATCAATTATTATGTTTCTTCTTTAAATCAAGTTTGCGAGCTTGAAGTAAGCACCAATCGAACAGCATAGCAAAACTACCGTCAGTTACACGTACTATGTTGCTCGGCAACTGGTAAAATACAATGGGCTTGGGGTTTACTTCAAGTCCGCAAACTTGATTTAAAGAATTGTTGCCACAACCCACGCAGTCAATAATTGTTTAATTTACTTTTTTTCTTTTTGCAAATATTTGTATACTAGGCATTTCAAAATTACCCGGATTTTAATCGATCTAATATATCTGAATATGATTTTGCCATTTTCAAAGAAATTTTCTTTCAATGGGTAGGCTTACTAAACAGCTTAGCAAACCTATTTCCATAAAATTACGAATTTCTCCCTTTTTAGCAATACTTGATGATAAAAACAGACATTTTTCTCATTAATATTTTGTATGATTTAAGAGATTTAGAAACCACTCCCGGGCACTACTCAAACCATTCCACATTTTTTGAGTCTCCGGGATTTGTGTTCGCGGGTTGTCGTTTTACACTATCTGTTTCGCAAAAATCCGATTGATTCCCATTTCCAATTACGCATCGAGTTTGTCTTTTTATTGGCTGGTTACGGATTCGTACCTTTCTTCTGAAGGCTTCAACAACGTTCATACAAACCACTGGAAATGAGGTTCGATCTAATCTTCGTTGACTGACGACGTTTCTATTTCTACTTTCCGGAATCATCATCAGGCCTCTAATCACACACACAAAGTTCAATGCTCACAATAGCAGATTTAAGCAAATGTTGTGTTCAAATTTTGATGAATGATGTTATCCTAGATTGTGCGCCAACCAAGGCTGATGAAAATTATCAGCATCCGAAGATTAGAGCGTGTCTCATTTCCAGTGGTTAGAATGAACGATGTTGAAGCTTTCGGAAGAAAGGAACGAATCCGCATCCAGCCAATAAGAAGACAAACTCGATGCTTACTTGGAAATGGGGATCAATCGGATCTTTGCGAAACTGACAAAGAAAAGCGACAACCTGCGCACGCAAATTGTGGATATTCAATATTTGAAGCTCGCACTGCGCAACCATTCAAGAAATACATTCCATATTTTCGCTTATTACCATCTTGCACTTATTGTCAATATTATTACTTGAAACGTTTGATATCTCATTATTTATGTCATACGATGTCTGTAAAGCTCCAAAAGATAACTGATATTTTCGCTTCAATATGTTGGCAAATTTCGGTCAATTAGTATTTTTTTTCTTATACACTTTTCAATGTGTGTATTAATTTGTGCAAATGCCTGCTTGCTGGCATATTTATAATGTTGGTAAAACGTTAGAAAACGCATACAAGCAAATTGAATCCTTCAACTAGAATTGAACTGTTGTGGGAAGCGATCGAACCAAGGAAAATTTTGTTAAAGGCCACAACGCTTATCGCTTATTACACAAGACACGTGTATTGCATACAATTCGGCAGTTTTAGAATAGTTGTTTGACTATCATCACATGCACATCAGCTATTGTCATTGTTAACAAAGACCAAAAATCAAGCTTGATTTTTTATTACCATCCGATGTTCTTAATTTTTACAGGAGCTAGCATCAGTTTCCAATTCATGCAATCGTCTTTTCCTGCCATTAGCTAATGCGGTATTCCAAATCGAACCAAACAATTTTTCAACAGCTGTTTCATTCATAATATTATCTCTAGATTTAATTTCGATAGATTCTCTAATCAATCTTGACACGCCCTATTACGACTACATATTGCTATGCGTTTGCAATCAATACAGCTAATATCGTGTCCAGTATCCGCTACATGATGAGAAAGATCAGATTAAGCAATAAGTCTGTACTAACATGCAGTTTAATATTCACCTCTTCTTACCTTGATTAGGCACATGATCTGACCAACATAAATGTGACTACAATCATTGCATGCGATTTCATACACTCCTGATGTTTACAAGGGTTCTATCTTTTCCTTTTGTTTAAGGAGTATAATGCCTAGTGTAAGGGACTGGTTTAAAATGGTCGTTATATTGTATTTTAAAGCTATTTATTTCACTTTACTACTTAATATAGAGTCCGGTAATACCATGACCTTAGGCTTTTCCTTCTACTTGTCCGCTTTTATGAACCTCAAATTAGGATTAAATTTTATCATGACATCCATCGTTGTTGCATCTATTAAAGGAAGAGGATAACCATTAGCCTTTAATATATCGCACTGTCTACCTAATTCTAACTTCCTTTACATTATATCTGTTAATCTAAGGTTTCTTAGTGTTAATGACTTTAAGATACCGATTTTCATACGATACAGGTGACTGGACTTGAAATTAAGAAGGATTCCGGAATAAGTATCCTTCCTATAAATAACTCTTTCTAATTTCTGACAATTTCTAATTAAGTTGACATCCAAAAATGGTAATTCACCTGATGATACCCCTTCCAGAATAAATTGGCCTAAATATTCAAAATTTTCATCAACATGAAATTCCAATCGACTGGCCAAGAATCACAAAACTCAACACAATTTACCAGCATCCAAACAAAACCAAACACCCCCTCGACCAGGCTTAACAGTTATTCAATCGGATTGGCAACAAACTGAAGGGGAAAGAACAGCTGCACATACGAAAACAGAAATTTCGAAACAATATGAGCATTCAACACTGAAATCCACACCTGCCCTGTTACCAATTGGACAAGACGTAATTGTGGACCAAAAGAAAACGAAAGACTACACTCGGGAAAATAAAATTCGTACACGTAAAAGCCAACAATGCGAACAGTTGGTTAACTCTCAAGCCATCAATACAAGAATGACCAGATCCAAGACATCACTTTTCAATACAGCGAGAAAGACCTTTACATGCAAACAGACACACACAGACACATACGCATACACACTTACTAATCAGCCCAAACAAGAAATAGAAGTAAAACCGAGTCAGATTTGTTGCCACCCACATAATCAAATGAAAACCTAGAATGTATATAAATGAAAGATTGTAAAGTGAAGTTTAGTAGTCTCGAAATAAATGGCCATTATCCACTTTGTTATTAATGTTTTTTCTTCCTAATTAGAAATATACTGTGTAATATTCGAAGGCAATGAACATAATAAAGAATATATATATATATATATATATATATATATATATATATATATATATATATATATATACCTACAGTACATATATTAATAAATATGTATAGATGACGTGAAAATACATTAGGTTTCAAATGTAATCCAGTTATTAGACCATGATTTCGTCTTTATTAGGCAGTTCTTTGGTGTTATCTAGTTCTGCTGCAGGCAGGATGATTTAAATCAGTGTTTAAAGCGACACTCTTAGCGCCATAGAGCACATTGTTCAATCGTGTATTAGGTAATACGTACCGACTAACAAATTAGTTCAAATAAGACCAAAAGGTTATAACAAAGTCAGAATGAACAATATGTGCATTGGTAGAGTCATTACTCGCTACAGCATTGTCTACCACAAAGAATGCATTCAATAGTAGCAAAGCCATCGTTCTTTTGAAAAGATACATTACTAAATTATGAAATTTTCATACTAAACAAAAATATACGTACTTAATTTTAATGAATGCTGTTATCTAAGTATAACTACCAGTCCTTTAACAACTTTGAATTTGCCAGTATAGACTAAGAAATGTAGAATGTAAAAAAGACAATTCACCCAGTTACTTAACAATAATTGATTGCGCGGGTGGTGCTAACAATTCTTTAAATCAAGTTTGCGAGCTTGAAGTAAACACAAATCCCATTGTATTTAACCAGTCGTCGAACAGCATAACAAAAATACCGCCAGCCGCAACGCCCTGACGCGTTTCGACCTTCCATGATGATCATCAATCAATTATTGTTAAATTGTATTGCCTATATATGTTTACGTGGCAAAAACTGCAAACAGTTAATGTTCGTGACTCCATAGAAATTGTGCAGCCGACATTTCCAGTCTAGTTCAATGTATGCGAGACTACTAGAGGTGAGAGCCGCATATCTAAATTTGATTTCCATATATATTCAATGCGGTTTGATTCTCGATAGTCAGTTTGCCGTCGTACTCTGATGATGATCGTGGAAGATCAAAACGCGTCAGTGCGTTGCGGCTGGCGGTAGTTTTGTTATGTTGTTCGTCGACTGGTTAAATACAGTGGGATTGGTGCTTACTTCAAGCTCGCAAACTTGATTTAAAGAATTCACCCAGTATACCGGTTTCATCCTTATTTGGAACAAAACCGGTCTACTGGATAAATTACCTTTTCTACATTATGCAATATTTAGTTTATACTGAAAAATGTAAATATATATATATATATATATATATATATATATATATATGAGACTGGTGTTTATATCAAGATCGCAACCTTAACTAATATATTTATCACCGTCCGGGCAGCCCCTGTTCATTTAATAATATACGTACACAACATATTTAACCGCAGTGAACTGTCGTTTTGTACATAATACAGCAAATTGTATACAAGCAAAACAGCAAGCATTAATATCAATAAAAATGCATGAAGTTAACAAAAAGGATGCAATTAAAGAACGAAATTAGTTTAAATGATACAATATGTTAATAAAATTTTCTAATGTGAGCAACACGGAGTGAAAAATGAAGGACCATGATGGAATAAGTGATCGTGCACAAAACCTGCAGATATTAATTATTCGTAAAAAGTTTATTTTGATCAAATTTTGATAAACCATCAATAACAGCATGGTAGTGAGCAATTAAAGTTATTCATAAATAAAATAAGTAAATCATGTAAAATATTTTCAAGTACCTTAATATGATCAGATAAAAAATTCCAGATAAAATCAGTAATCGACGTGAATTGATATCCGATTCATTGCTTGCTTTCAGAATAATACCACACAAACAACATGGTCTTTGCACACAAAACGCACTAACACCTTTAAAGTTCTATATTCACTGTTAAGCCGTGATTTTGATGCTCGATCATAAGCAAAGCAAGTAAGCGGTAAATAGGTATGTGAACATGAAGTTATTTCTTTAAATAAACTTAATAATGATGACCCAATTCGAGATTAAACATTAGTTGTGACAATATTGAATACTTGAAGCCCCTACCAGCAGACGTTTGGAAAGTAAGCATTCATTTGGTGAGTTTTTTTACCTAGGCATGGACAGACAAACAACACAAAGCACCAACTATTCAGACCGATTGGAGTGGAGTGAAGACTTAAAGGTTCATTATAATTAAGATGCTAGACTGAGGTATGTTAATAAATTCCACTCGGACTAAAGAATTCAGAATGGAAAGCAGCTCAACGCTTAATGTAGCTGACTGCAGTTATGAGACGAAGCATATAGTACATTATTCTCACTGCTTGAGAGTTGTTTGGACGGGATTTTCTGTCCAAAGAAAGTCTTTCTATTTCTACATTCTGATTAGTCAAGAAAAAATTCTAACTTTGCTGTTTGCCTGTGATATGTACGCAATAGCTAGGCTGCAAACCGTTAGCTTTGCGTTCTATATCGTTAAATTATTTTTGGGCAGATTTAGTAATCTATTTGTTCTCATTAAATCTACTCTTAATTATTGATTGGACAGTGTATGCATTTGTTTAAAACCTCATCTATGAATTGTACAGTTTCTGTAAATGGGCGATTAGACGCGCGCATCGATATATATATATATATATATATATATATATATATATATATATATATATATATATATATATATATATGAGTGTGTATGCATATATACATATGATTTGTGTCATTCTAAACGACGCAGAAATGCACGTGTTGTACGCGTAGTGATACGTGAGCAGGTTTCGCGTAAGTTCATGCGTATATGCGCGCGTACTGCTTAGCATTCCCCACGTCTAATTCGTATTGAATTTTGAATATAGATTGATAATGGCATATCGGTAAATTACTGGAAAGGCTGTGCTTGTAATAAACTTTTATAATATGTCCTACTGATAGAATTCTCGTTGGCAACGACTAATCAAACGAAGCAAAAATTATCAGCTTTCATCTTGTAGTTAAACTTTATTTTACTAATTTGGCGTATTTCTTTGTGTCAGCAAAATATGGCGACGAAACGTCGATAACCAAAACATATATTAACATTACAAAAAAATTTAATCAGATTTTAAAGTATGTTAACAAGCATATATCAATTTAGAATGTATAGAGTAGAATTATGTTCGAATCAAATACGATAATATTACCTATATTTAATGAATCTTCTATCTAGTCATAAGAATACATAATACGCAGAATAAATGTACTATGCCACTACTAATTGATAAATGGCATGCCACGTAAGCATATCTATAGTCTGAATTACCAGTCTACTTTAGATTAGAATGAAGCTTGATGCACAATTCCGTCTGATCCCAGTCGTGATAGTCAGGAATAAATAAGAGATTGAACCTTCTAGCTAATTTAAAATCAACAAAAGCTGAAATACGACTGGTTGTAGTGTTTTTCTATCATTATACTTTAACCTTACTGTATGGCTAGTTGAAAATATTTGAAAAAAGGCGAGCGAAGTCCATAAAGAACTTACATTTCGATAAAGTATACAAATTCTCGGTGTAAGAGACAGAATAGATATCACACAAAGGCATAATAACAAAAATGCAATGAATGTTGATCTTGATTTCGAAGATAATTATTTTATCGCCAAATTCTCATTTTCCATTACCAAATGCAAGGAGATCATACAGTATCTGAACTTTGTGTAAAAGTAGTTTTTTTCTCAGTATGAGCAAAAATGGCGTAAGACAGCAAATGCAAGTTATCAATTTAATAGGGATCATCTTTATCGGACACTCCACAAGTATTTGTCAAGGTTGCCGAGTGTGGGATTCGAATCAGGAGGTATTACAGTAAGTCCAGCAGCTCAGCTAATAACCACCGAAGCTGTCAATAGAATGCAATTTTCAGTTATATACCACCTTATAATACTTGATCAGTCATTCCTTCAGCTGGAATCTATTTGGTGTTGCTTTCCAACTGAAGCTCTAACCAGCCCTTCCTGAGATGTCGTAATTGAAAAGACATCATGCCTCCTGGGGATGTTGAACTGAATATCAGCCAAATATTTAGTATATACTGGCAAGATTCATGTTAATAATTCGTGTAATTATTATACATTTCAATATAACTTTCTCTGGTGGCACGTTGCCTGTTCAATAATGACAGAGAGTGCTACTATATATGCTCCATCTGAATAAAAGACGGGCCAAAACAATACTTTAGCCTATACCTGAAAATTGCATGTAGAGCGAGACTTGGGTTGTGCAGTGAAATAGTTCCACTCTTTTAAAGCATGTGTCCTGGTTCCGAGTCTCAATCGCCGCAATCCTCCCATATACTTGGTGAGTGCAAAATAAAAATGCATTTGATCTACCTGATGGATTAAGTTTTTTCACTTGCGTAATGCTTAGCTTATACCGACAATGTATATATATATATATATATATATATATATATATATATATATATATATATGAATAATGCATGTGCAGTCTGATATCCTTATAGACATATTATTTAGAACCAGCATAGGAAATCTAATCATCTTCATGTCATTATATGTTTAAGCGATCAAGTACGTATAAGGCTACACACATTATTGACTCTCATATATATATATATATATATATATATATATATATAATTATGACGAAATAACATATAAATAACAAATTGGATAAAGGCCATTTATTTCGTGAATACTAATCATCGCTTATACAATCATACATATTATATACATTTTGGGTTTTCAATTGATTATGCTAGTGGTAACAAATCTGACTCGTTTTTACTTCTGTTTCTTGTTTTGGCTGGTTGGTAAGTGTGTATGCGTTTGTGTTTGTGTGTATGCGTGTTTGCATGTAAAGGTCATTCTCGCAGTATTGCAAAGTGATGTCTGAGATCTGGTCATTATTGTTTTGATGGCTTGAGAATTAACCATTTGTGCGCATTGTTCACTGTTACATGTACGAGTGCTATTTTTCCCAGTGTAGTTGATCGTTTCACCTTGTTGCGCAAATTTATATTTTCCACATGGTAACAGCGCCAGTGTGGATTGCAGTGTTAAACGCTCATATTGTTTGGAAACTTCTGTCACCGTATGCACCTCTGTTATTTCCACTTCAGTTTGTTGCCAATCCGATTGTATGTAAGTATGTATTAGGTGTTGCGAACCTAGTAACAAATTAGTTCAGTTGTGACCAGAAGGATAAACCAAAGGCAGCATGAACGGAAAGTATAATCTCATTCACATTCGTTTCGTGCTTACTGGCGACTCATCAGTAGGAGCCGGTATTACGCCCGTTAACCACTATATTTTGGTCAAGAATGTGGGATAATAGGACGGTACAATCTCCTAGACGAATGTGTAAACCTGCAGTAGTGAAGCTAACATCGTATAGTCAACGACAATGCGACTTCAACGCTAACTCACACTATATAATATATATACCGAGTCTGTAAATGATACTAACACTATGGCTATTGTGTTAGTAACCGATACCAACATTATTGTACCGAAAAGGTACTTGGTACTAACACTATGGTTTCCGAGTTGGTACATGATACCAACCTGATGGATATCAGTTAAATACTGTTTGTTGCGCCCTTTAACCACTATATATTTCGTCAAAGAATGTGGAATAGTAGGACGGTACAATCTCCTAGACGAATGAGTAAACCTGCAATAGTAAGCACGAAACGAATGTGTATGAGATTATACTTTCCGTTCATGCTGCCTTTGGTTTTTCCTTCCGGTCACAACTGAACTAATTTGTTACTAGGTTCGCAGCACCTAATACATACTTGCATATATATTAGTTCTCCGCAACAAACAATATTTAATCCGATTGTATGTTTGTTGATTCTAGTCGAGGGTCTGTTTGTTCTTGACTGGATACTAGTAGATTGTTGTGGAATTTTGTTATTCTTGGCCAGTCGATTAGAATATCATGTTGATGAAACTTTTGAATATTAAGGTCAGGTGTTCGTTGTTTTATATAAAGGGCTTCATATATAAATAGTAATTTTTCTGATTTTTCTTTATGTTGAATTGTAAAATTCGTCGAATTGAGAGGGTGCCCCGTTGCCAATATATGATTGGAAAAAGCTGATTTTCCTGACGGTGCCAAGCCTTTGTTAATCAATTTCTGTGGCAAATGTTGCTGGATTCTGCTAAGCAATTGCTTCTTCGTACGTCCGATATATGTGCTACCGCACATACATGAGAATTTATAGACTATGAATGATTTGGAGAGAATTGGCAATTGATCTTTGGATTTCCTCAAACAAGCAAATGGAGCCGATCCAGACATCAAATTCACTCTCGAGGTAGAGAAAGACGACAGTTTTCCCTTCCTTGACATCAAACTCACTCGAGAAGAAAACGGGGATATGACACTGGCCATATATAGAAAATCCACTTTCACCGGACAATACATTAACTACAAGAGAAATTTCCCATTGTTAAAGTTAATATGACATTAAGTACACAGAGAATCATGAGGTTGGATGCCAAAGATCAATTGCCAATTCTCTCCAAATCATTCATAGTCTACAAATTCTCATGTATGTGCGGTAGCACATATATCGGACGTACGAAGAAGCAATTGATAAGCAGAATCCAGCAACATTTGCCACAGAAATTGATTAACAAAGGCTTGGCACCGTCAGGAAAATCAGCTATTTCCGATCATATATTGGCAACGGGGCACCCTGTCAATTCGACCAATTTCACAATTCTACATAAAGCAAAATCAGAAAAATTATTATTTATCTATGAAGCCCTTTACATAAAACAACAAGCACCTGACCTTAATATTCAAAAGTTTCATCAACATGATATTCTTATCGACTGGCCAAGAATAACAAAATTCAACAACAATCTACTAGTATCCAGTCAAGAACAAACAGGCCCTCGACTAGAATCAACAAACATACAATCGGATTGGCAACAAACTGAAGTGGAAATAACAGAGGCGCATACGGTGACAGAAGTTTCCAAACAATGTGAGCGTTCAACACTGCAATCCACACTGGCGCTGTTACCATGTGCAAAATACAAATTTGCGCAACAAGGTGAAACGATCAACTACACTGGGAAAAATAGCACTCGTACATGTAACAGTGAACAATGCGCACAAATGGTTAATTCTCAAGCCATCAAAACAATAATGACCAGATCTCAGACATCACTTTGCAATACTGCGAGAATGACCTTTACATGCAAACACGCACACACACAAACACAAACGCATACACACTCACCAACCAGCCAAAACAAGAAACAGAAGTAAAAACGAGTCAGATTTGTTACCACTAGCATAATCAATTGAAAACCCAAAATGTATATAATATGTATGATTGTATAGCGATGATTAGTATTCACGAAATAAATGGCCTTTATCCATTTTGTTATTAATATGTTCATTCTTCCTAACTAGGTGAACCAAAAATACTGTCACATTGATGGCATGGACACACACAGATGTATGTATGTACACACATATACATACATATATACATACACACACACACATATATATAGATTTTAAAAAGAGTAACCACATTAGCTTTTTACAATTACGAGGAGCAAAAATCTTAGCCAAAATACACAGCATTTGCAAACTTATTTTTTTTAATTGGGCATATTACATAGAAATGGGAATATAACATAAAAAATATAAGAAATTAATTGCGCGGTTAGTGATAAAAATTTGTAATTTTAGGTTTGTGAGCGCGAATTATACACCAATCCCATTTTATTTAACTGGCTATAAAAACGCGGTCCGTAACCAAAGAAATTCCGGCCTGACGACCGGCGGACACAAGCTACTCAGCCCGGGAATGGTAGCATGAACCTTGTCATGTCTGAGGGAACACAGACATCCTCCCGTTTCATGTGAAGCCGCGTGTTTGGTTTGACTACACAGTAACTTTTATTATTAAATGTGTTTGAAGGAATAGGAGCAAGTGTCCTAAACGCAGCGGGCAAGTTTAGTCTGTTGAAATTCATTTCGGCAACTGGCATCTGGACAGATAGTGCTCAACATCCTATGGTTGGCAGACTATCTAAGAGAATTGAAACTCCGAATGAAAACCATCCCCACTAGGAATGGGCGAACTAGTGTTCTTTTAAAGACCAGTTATAACCATGAACGATATGAATTTCAATGAAAACATATTTTATTGTCCGTCGCGCAATATGGAAACGGTTGCCTTATCTGTTGAGTCGTATAGGATGGATAAGCATAATCAGTCTACTGCAGACACCTTCATTTTCGATTCTTCTTCTCTTCCTCAATTTAACAATAACGCTCTTTTAGATGCTATAAATATGGTGGTTGTTGATCATATCGCTAAGCCCAGTATTGAATTTGCAAATATCGAAATTAGTTCAGGTAGACTACAATTCATCTACTAGACCGGTTTCGCCCTAATTGGGAGCTCACCACCTTCTGTCCAAAATCTGCCGCAGATAGGGCTCAAACCTAGTCAACAGATTCTGAAACAGACGTGACCAGGTTCGAACCCTGTCCGCGATAAATGCTGAGCAGTAAGTGATAAGTTCCAAAAAGGACGAAACTTGTCTACTGGATGAATTGCCTTTTCAACACTATACAATGCTTAGTTTATACTGACAAATGTATGTACATAAAGGTACAGTTGTTTATATCGAAATCGCAACTTTGATTATGGTAATTATATGATGATTAACGGAGTACGACGGCAATACTTATATATACATATGGAAAGCAAAATTAGATATGTAGCTTCCACCTCTATTTGTCCCGTACACACTGTACTTGAATGGAAACGTCTGCTGCAAAGTTTCTATGAAGTCACGAACATTAAAACCTTCTACAGCTTTCGCCACATTTATGTAAGTTATTCAGCTAAGCAATTATTGATTGTGCAGGTGGTGATAACAGTACTTTAAATCAAGTTAGCGAACTCGAAATAAACACTTATCATATTGTATTGTACCAGTCGGCCAACATAGCGTAACTACCGTCAATCATACGTAATGACGCGTTGGGATCTTCCATGATCATCATCAGAGCACGACGGCAAACTAACTAGGGAGAATTAAACCGCAATTTACATATATATATATATATAAAACTTATTCCCCCCTTTTTATCAAAATTGAGTTTATAAAGTGCTACATATTGCAGTCAAATTGTGTTCTGGCTAAAAGAAAATTGCCTTTTATAACTGTGTTGTGCGTACCTGTTTTATAGTAAATTTATGCTTTAATAAACAATTTGTTTCTCAATTCAAATTACAACCGCCTAAAATATTATTTAATGCATTGGCTATAGTACCTTTTCAGGTGGTCAAGTTTGCAGTAAACAACAAAAGGCAGCAGTAAGCACACATGCAAAGGTGTGTGCAAAGTCAGCCGCACGTACAAAATCATCCATTCAAATTTAGCTCATTTACGAGTTTCATATGTCCATTTACCTTCAGCGAGAAACTGTAGCATATAACAGATTCTTGTTTTGGAAAACTCACCAAAGCCAAACATTTTTCGGGACTTTATTTCCGAAAAGGGCGTGTCTAGCCAGCTACCAGCTGCTGCTAATCAAAATTTCGCTTTTGTTCACTACTTCCGTAACCGACCAAAGTTACGTGCATAGCACTATGATCAGCTATTAAGTTTGAATAAATGAGCGATATTGGACATACAATAGGCGCTTTGCTAAAAGAAAATCTTTATTAAGCATCCTAGTAGTCAGTGTTTCTTGATTCAATGATTAATAACATCGAGCGGCGCGACCTCTTTTGAAGTTAAATTTACAAACTTAGTCCTTCGGTCAGGTGTGGCCGAACTACATTTTATTGATATTTATACCTTGTATTTGTGCTAGTGAGTCGTGTAGGGCATCCGTCTGCCAATAAGGTTGTTTCACGCAATTCTGACACTTGATATTGTAAATAGTTTGCGTGGGCGATTGAGTGCAACTTTGCACTTGTTTTTGTATTTGTATTCAGGTTGTATTATGCGTAGACAAAATCTAACAAACAGTCCTTGCTTGAAGGAACTTCTTTGTTGCCAACTTGGATTAATTGAAATTACCTGATTTGCGTTTTGACTAACGCAGCTTTTATTGTTCCAGTAATTTTCTTTTTGCAAAATATTTCGACCTACCTTACCGTAGGTCTTCATCAGTTGCATTTATATACCTGACTGACCTTTCATTAGATATTCGCGTGTCACATTTGTGTGTGTGTGTGTGTGTGTGTGTGTGTGCATTTTCATAACCGTTGTTTTCATCATAACTAATTTAGACCAGAATGGCTGAATAATAATTTATCAATTGCATGCGATAACTATTCGTTTTACACACTCAATGTAAATGACGTAACTGAGATGGCCCCCACTTTCAGGTGGGGGAGACCCATAATTCAGAAACACTCGTCATAAAAACATGCCATGAGTGATAAAACCAGAAGTCCGAAAGACTAATGCACATGTTAAATTACAATTCAAACCACTAGGTTGTACTCAAAATAGACAAGTTCGTGAAATGCAACTGATGAAGACCTACGGTAAAGTAGGTCGAAATATTTTGCAAAAAGAAAATTACTGGAACAATGAAAGCTGCGTTGGTCAAAACGCAGATCAGGTAATAATCAGTCCTTGCTTTTCTACATTTACTTAATAAAGAATCAGCTGTATTTGATAATATGAGATCAGCCAAATACGGTTCCTTTGAACATTTGGAAGAAGAAAGCATATGTAAAAAGGTAATGTTTCAATAAAACAAGCATTTATCAATTTGCATTTCAAATACATAAGAAAGACTGAGACAAAATTTACACGATTTTAAACATCTTCATAATCCATGATGAAGCCTATAATTTGACTAAATAATCCTTTCAACGGTTCAGAGATGGTAATAAAATCTTATGGTGTATATTTATTATAAAAACAGCAATACACTAACAGTCACTTCGACACATTTTATAAGCTGTTTATTTACCTTCTAGTTTTTCATGTTTATTAATGATGTTTTAGATGGTCTGTTTCTACAAGCGATTTGAGCCTGCACACAGCTGTAAATATAACTTTTTAACAATTCTCCAGGGAATTCATAATTCTCTACGTCAGACTAATGCACATGCTGCATGTGTAATTGCATAATTTAACTTTGTAAATATCGTTTAAAATAGTTGCACTGCTCTATATGAAAGAAATTCGAAGTTTATCCTCTTTATCTAATAAGTACTATATTGTATCTCCACACTCATAATTCTTCGTAAGAATGCGTATTCCATAATTGAAGATTTTCGGACAATCACCTGCTACTTTTATAAACAAGGTTGCGATCTTGATATAAACACCTGACCCATTAAGTACATACATTTGCCAGTATAAACTAAGCGTTGTATACTGTAGAATAGGCAATTCATCCAGTAGACAGGTTTCGTCCTTAATGGGAACTCATCTCGAACTGGCCAGAATTTGCCGTGGACAGGGCTCGAACCTGAGTACGTCTGCTTCAAAATCTGGCGCTATAACTGATGAGCCAACCTGTCGCGCACTGCACACAATTTTCAGTTATATACCAACTAATGTTTCTCGGTTAGCTCTTCCATTAGGTGGAGCCTATATGGCATTTCCTTAGATATAAAGTTCCAGCTAGCCATCACCAATCTGTGATTATTAAGCAGACATAATACTACATGGGGAAGTAGATTTAAAATTAACATTTATATAAGTGAAGAGTTCCCAAAAATATCGAAACCGGACGACTGGATGAAGTGCCTTTTCTATACTATACAATACTTCGTTTATACTAAAAAAAAGTGTATGTACTTCATGGGTCTGATGTTTATATCAAGATCGCAACATTGATTATAGTAATTTTTATCATCGCCCGCGCAATCAACTTTCGTTAATCACTTGATATGTTTGAGCAATGACTGGTCATATGAGCCAAAAATAAGTCGAAACGCGTCACTATCAATTACTGCTGGCTGTTCTGCTATGTTATGCGACTGTTTAAAATACGATATAAATATATTTGAAGGCCGCCCACTTGTTATAAATAATCAAATATTTTTTCTGATATTAAGTTAAATGTGGTGTAACTACTCAGAGGACTGTTAGGACCAAAGCATGTCAGTTACCTGCAACAATAGACATCAAAAATTAATAAATTTTGTTAAATATTTGCCTTTCCGTAAAATAGTCAAACGTCTTTCCTACAATTTACTCATAGAAATTATTTAAGCATTATCAAAAACCGCAACAAAATCCTGGATTCTTTATAGGCTTACATTGATCGCAATAAAGTCGCGTTATCAGGATAACTGCGATAAAGTGGCTCAGTGGCTAGACTTACAGATTCCGAAGCAAACCTGCCCAGATTCGAGCCCTGCTCGTAGGAGGTTCTGAACAGTACGTGAAGAGTTCTCACTAGGGATGAGACCGGCCTAGTGGATGAATTGCATTTTCTTTACTACACAATGCTTAGTTTATACTGCCCGATGTATGTATTTAATAGGACTGGTTTTGATATCACGATGACAATCTCGATTTAAATAATTTTGCTCATAGCCGCACAGCCCATTCTTGTTTAAATAATCATTTATTATCAATTAATTATTTTTCCTTACTAAACATTTTTTATCTATACAGGAGAATAGCACATAATCATATTATCAGTAATAATGATCATCATCATTATCATAATCAGCACTACATCATACTTTTAAAAACTTATGCATTACTTCGGCGTAATCCTGGTATATTCATGGTCATGCGTGAATAAAAATAGACATTTCGCCATTAAATCCTAATAGAGATGGTTGATTAAGATTCATAGATTTCCTTCGCTGAGGTAGTCCACAATCCAAGGACAGCAATCATTATCGGCCTGTAAGATTCGATTTCGAGATGCCCCTTTGGCGAGAATAAGCCAGAAACCGGACTTTGTTTGTCAAAGTCTGTTGGGAACACAGATAAAAGGCATTTTTGGAGTAACAAAAGCAAAATTTAACTCTATTACAAGGCTTTGACGTTATAACATACTTTGAACACGAAAAAATAAAGCACCAGTGCTTCAGATATAGCAACGTTTGAAGCTATACTTGCATTACGACATTTGCATGAATTGTGTCAAATAGATTGATTTATAATACATTGTTTATCCTGCTATGAATTAGTGATAATATTTATGCATTAGCCATAAAATCCATTGACAAGCTATTTATTTTTTTAAAAATTTTTGTACAAATTCAAGAGAATTTTTCGCGTAGCTTAATTCAAAATAATTCAAGTGTTGCATCTATCGTAAGTTTCATGCGAGGCAAAACACTTTTGGCTCGAGCATTAATGACGGTACAAACAAGAGTATTTTATATACTTGAATGGTTTTGCGCCGGAAAAGACTATCAATGAGTATATTCTATTTTCGAAAGCTTACTAAACAAATTTTATCAGGCTTAGAAGATTTATTACGTAATATATATTACTTTTTCAATATTTGCTTACAAAGACTTATGCAAAATGTTAAAGTAGACCTTAACGCATTCTCAGAACACTCGTATCGCAGGAGAAAGACTTTAGACTTGCTTCAAAATATTACCCGTTATGCGCACTAAGGACCATATACCATCCTATATTTTGTAGGTTCTTTTTAAATTTTTTTTCGTTGACATGATCTATTTCTGCACCAACAATTTTCACGCTATTCGTAATGCTATTTTATTTTCGATATCCGAGAATACATGAATTGGATATTTCAAATTAATTATCATATAAATGATGTCTACAAATGTGCTTTACCTGTATTTACTATATATATATATATATATATATATATATATATATATATATATATATTATTATTATTATTATTATATGATCTGTACATGGTAACAGCGCCAGTGTGGATTGCAGTGTTGAACGCTCATATTGTTTGAAAACTTCTGTCACCGTATGCGCCTCTGTTATTTCCTCTTCAGTTTGTTGCCAATCCGATTGAATGTTTGTTGATTCTAGTCGAGGGCCTGTTTGGTCTTGCCTGGATACTAGTAGATTGTTGTTGAATTTTGTTATTCTTGGCCAGTCGATTAGAATATCATGTTGATGAAACTTTTGAATATTAAGGTCAGGTGCTTGTTGTTTTATATAAAGGGCTTCATAAATAAATAATAATTTTTCTGATTTTGCTTTATGTAGAATTGTGAAATTGGTCGAATTGACAGGGTGCCCCGTTGCCAATATATGATCGGAAATAGCAGATTTTCCTGACGGTGCCAAGCCTTTGTTAATCAATTTCTGTGGCAAATGTTGCTGGATTCTTTTTATCAATTGCTTCTCTCGTACATGAGAATTTGTACAATATGAATAGACCATATATATATTATATATATATATATATATATATATATATATATTTATATATATATATATAGGTGGTAAAATTTCTTTAAATCAAGTTGAGAAGCTTGACAGAGGACTTTCAGCAGTAGCTAGATCTCTGCTGGAAGGGATCCTACGACTATGCAAGCATAACCTCTTGGCTCATATATATATATATATATATATATATATATATATTGATAGTTTCTAATTTCACCATTTTTTTTAAATGTAAGCAAAAAACAACGTACTCTATGGAACAACATTTATTAATAAATCTTATTTCTACCAGTACTGATAGCCATTGTCTGGATTGTCATCCAATCCCACTGTACATTTGTTGTAACCAATCTCAAAGGCTAGAATAACGAAGAGGAGATTGGTTACAACGAAATGTACAGTGGGATTGGGATGAACGAATATACTAACGAATCCAGAACAATAGCTGTAGATACTGGTAGAAATAAGATTTATTAATAACTGTTATTCCATGGAGTACGTTGTTTTTTGCTTACACTTAAAAAAGAATGGTGAATTAGCGTATAATATATATATATATATATATATATATATATATATATATATATATATATATATATGAGCCATGAGGTTTATGCTTCACATAGTCAAGTCGATCCCTTCAGCAGAGATCTAGCTACTGCTGAAAGTCCTCTGTCAAGTTTAACTTGATTTAAAGAAATTTCTACTACCACTTCATATATATATATATATACATATATCTATATATAGTCTATTCATAGTGTACAAATTCTCATGTTTTTGCAGTATCACATATATCGGACGTACAAAGAAGCAATTGATAAAAAGAATCGAGCATTATTTTCCACAGAAAATTATTAACAAAGGCTTAGCACCGTCAGGAAAATCTGCTATTTCCGATCATATATTGGCAACGGGGCACCCTGTCAATTCGACCAATTTCACAATTCTACATAAAGCAAGATCAGAAAAATTATTATTTATTTATGAAGCCCTTTATATAAAACAACAAGCACCTGACCTTAATATTCAAAAGTTTCATCAACATGATATTCTAATCGACTGGCCAAGAATAACAAAATTCAACAACAATTTACTAGCATCCAGGCAAGACCAAACAGGCCCTCGACTAGAATCAACAAACATTCAATCGGATTGGCAACAAACTGAAGAGGAAATAACAGAGGCGCATACGATGACAGAAGTTTTCAAACAATATGAGCGTTCAAAACTGCAATCCACACTGGCGCTGTTACCATGTACAGATCAAATATATATATATATATATATATATATATATATATATATATATATATACATATAAAAATCAAGTTAAGAAGCTTGACAGAGGACTTCCAGCAGTAGCTAGAATAACGAAGAGGAGATTGGTTACAACAAATGTACAGTGGGATTGGATGAACGAATATACTAACGAATCCAGAACAATGGCTGTAGATACTGGTAGAAATAAGATTCATTAATAAATGTTATTCCATGGAGTACGTTGTTTTTTTCTTACATATATATATATATATATATATATATATATATATAAAGATGAAAACGGTCTACTGGATGAATTGCCTTTTCTACACTACAAAATTCTTAGTGTATACTGACATATGTAAGTAATAAATGGGTCAGGTGTTTATTTCAAGACCGCAACCTTGATTATAATAATTGTTATCAACACCCGCGCAACCAATGTTCGTTTAATTTAGTAACTCGCGTCAGTCACACTTTCTAACGCGTTTCGACCTTCCATGATCATCATCAGAGTACGACGGCAAACTGACTAGCGAGGATCAAACCGCAATGCGTATATAATTTGCGAAAGCTGCATGAAGTTAAAGTTCGTGACTGCATAGAAATTATGCAGCCGACATTTCCAGTCAAGTTCAATGTATGCGAGACTACTAGAGATGAGAGCTGCATATCTAATTTTGCTTTCCGTATATATGCATTGCGGCTTGATCATCGCTAGTCAGTTTGCCGTCGCGTTCTGATGATAATAATGAAAAGTTGAAACGCGTCAATATGTATAACCGACAGTAGTTTTGCAATGTTGTACGAGGACTGATTAAATACAATGGGATTTGTGCTTACTTCAAGCTCGCAAATTTGATTTAAAGCGATGTGTGTATATAACTCAGTTAGCATTTGAAATTCAAATCATTTTCTGGCAACGCAGCTTCCCAAGATGCGGCATTGAAATTTAATTTACTGAAGCTATTACAAGACTTGCTGACGTTTCTGGATCTATCATCAGGGCATGCTACATGCTCATTAGGGCAATCGACAAACTGTGGCGATGAACCCGGGAATTCGAATCCGAAACAGTAAGTTGTGTAATGGTTTCAATAAAATAGATTTCAATGCAATACGTGCATATACTTGCAATAAAGAGCTTATATATATATATATATATATATATATATATATATATATATATATATATATATATAGACACTAGGCCAGGGGCCATATCTAACAGATTGTCAAAATTATTTTCATTAGTAGAACGGCTGATATTGTGAGCACACACATTTATGATTAAACGAACAAGGTTATTTCCACAGGCACTATTGTAAGCCAAATGAGTTTATGGTTCTTTCTTTGAAAGTTTATTTATTTAATCGGGTTTTACACATTTCAGTTTAAAAATTAATGTCATGCAAATACGCATGACTTATTTTCTACCTTATTCCAAATTAAACACCGTCAATGCACTGTTTACAATTGATTTTGCGGGTGGTGGTAAAAATCATTCTCATCATGGTTGCGTGCTTGGAGTAAGCATCAATCCAATTTGATTTAACCAGTCGTCGATCAACATAGCAAAACTCGCAATTATTGTTTAATTTTATAACATTCATATATGTGGCGAAATATGGAACATGTTAATGTTCGTGCCTGCATAGAAATTGTGCAGCCGACATTTCCAGTCATGTATAATGTACGCGATACTGCCAGATGTGAAAGCCGCATATCTATTTTTTCTATTCACATGTATGCATTGTGGTCTATTCCTAGATAGCCAGTTTGCCGTTGTACTCAAGAAAGATTGAAACGCGTCAAGACGTGTGATTGACGGTAGTTTTGCTATGTTGTTCGACGACTGGTCAAATACAGTGGTATTTATGTTTACTTCGAGTTCGCAAATTTGATTTGAAGAATCTTTACTGCCACCCACGCAATCAATGATTATTTAAGTGTTTTTATAGCTCTCCAATGAAGAATAACTATGCAGAAATATTAGATAGCAGAAAGACAAAACGATACCTGTATGGATAGCTTTTTCATTAGAATGACAGCAGAATAGCTTATCCTCGTGAACTGTTCACGAATGGACCACGTTATGGAGTGCTAAAAATCAATTTTGGCTTCGTGAATACAAGCGATGTGGCTACCGTGCTTATGCTGTTCACCAGACATAAATACCTGACTAGTTCACAAAGAAAGAGCCATCATATTCTAAGAGCCGAAAAATAAACTATTGTTTTTAATTTTAGAAGCACACGAGGACCAACAAAGACATCTAAAATACCACAATGCAAATTTCGACGTGATATATTCCAATAAAAAATAGGTGACGTCGCCATTTATCATCCTCCCGATTGCACCTGTAACTCATACATATGCACACAACAATCACAACAGAAGCTAATCGGGCATTAACCGACTTATGATTTAATAATTAAAATAAAAACAGGGTGTACTCACTTTCTTCGTATACACAGCAATATTTGCCAAATGTATAATATATAAGCAAAAAAAAATACACGCACAGTACTGAGCTAAAACGCTTGAGCCATTAATTCGGAACTTTTTATATTGAAACATTTCTGTACGTATATAAAGATAAACCTTTAATCAGGCGTTTTAGAAAATAAAACTGGCTTTTTAAAAATCCTTATAATTCTTCGAAACTTTATTTTTATTTTGCAAGCTTGAAGTAAACACCAATCCCATTGTATTTAACCAGTCATCAAACAACAGCAAAACTACCGCGTCGCATACACTGACGTGTTTCGACCCTCCTTGATCAACAACAGAGTACGACGGCAAACTAACTAACAAAGATCAAATCGAAATTCATATACAAGGAAAGCAATATTAGATATGCGGCTCTAGAATCTAGTAGTCTCGCATAAATTGTACTTGACAGGAAATGTCGGCTGCACAATTTCTATGCAGTCACGAACATTAACTGTTTTCAGCTTTCGCCACATACACATACAAAGGCAATACAATTAAACAATAATTGATGACGCCGGTGGTGATAACAATTCTTTAAATCACGTTTGCGAGCTTGAAGTAAACACCAATCCCAATGTATGTAACAAGTCCTCTAACAACATAGCAAAACTAAAGCCAGTCGCACGCATTGACGAGTTTCGACTTACCATGATCATCACCAGAGTACGACGGCAAACTGACAAACGAGGAGCAAATCACAATTTATATACAAGGAAAACAAAATTAGATATGCGGCTCTCACCTCTAGTAGTACCGCATACATTGTACTTGACTGGAAATGTCGGCTATACAATATCTATGCAGTCACGAACATCAATTTTTTGCGGCATTCGCCTATATATTTATTTGTGGTGAAAGCGGCAAATAGATAATGCTCGTGACTGCATCGAAATTGTGCATCCGACATTTCCAGTCAAGTACAACATATGCGTGACTACTAGAGGTGAGAGCCGCATATCTAATATTGCTTTCCATATATATGCAATGCGGTTTGATCCTCGCCAGTCAGTTTGCGGTCGTACTCTGTTGATGACCATGGAAGGTCGAAACGCGTCAATGCGTGCGATTGGCGTTAGTTGTTCTATGTTATTCGACGACTGGTTACATACAATGGAATTGGTGTCTGCTTAAAGCTCTAAAACTTGATATAAAGAATTATTACCACCATCCGCGCATTCAATTATTGATTAATTTGTTTTTAAAATATTTTAAATAATTTTACTCATGGTCGGAAAATCATTATTTATTAACACTTGATCGCTTAAAAATGGTAGATTTATATATGTCCACAAATTTGGTTTCGAAGTATTTCGATACTCATTTAAAAGCATATTCATCAGTCAACAATTCATCCAATGAAATATGAACAAGCAATAAAGCAAGTCAGAAATCTCGTTTATACTTTAACTGATAGATTTCACAACAATTCCCATCCATTCACTAGAAAGCCGTGTGATACCACCATGCGCATGTATCTACAAATGTTAATTACCCAGTTAAATCTATTCACATACATTCTTCTAATTGAGCCGAACTCATCGCATGTCGATTTCTTAATACAAATATCAGACTCAACTTTTAGCGTTAGGTATGTGCGTTACTACACAATAAATATCTTCCTTTAGAAGCTAATTAGTATTTTCCTTCCAATGTGAAATAAAGTAATCATAGAAAGAGTCAACTGTCAGAGACGGGATAAATTAATACATAATATCATACACAAGTAGTAAAAAAACGAAAGAACAAGTGATCTAAGCATTAATATGTAAATTTTAACATTAATTAAGGAATAAAGTTTTAAAAAAATTACCGGATTATAGAACGATCTAAGCAATATAGGTAAGAAAGGTAATTTCAATTAAATCTATGTTAATAAGTGTTAAATGAAAGTTCCTAATCCAATTCTGATTAGAGCAGTCCTCGCCTCCTAACAGTAGTTATTGCTATGCTGTAATTTGTCCATTGCTTTATTATTTATAAGGTCAAATATAGACTTAAATTAAACGGAGTCCGTAATAAACCTTGTCTTTCTTTTACGACAAAGAAGGAACAAGCCACGCAAACGCTTTTTGATTTTAAAGGGTCAGGTAATTGCACAACATCGAATTGCGATAGGGTTATATCTTAAAATTAACTACTGTACTGAGCCAATTATATTTTATAGAAAAACTGTTTTCATTTGCTCTTTCCGACGTGTGTCGACCTTCAATAATTATGAACAGGACACGACGGCAACCCTTCTAACTAAGTTATAACCATAACGGGTTGCTTAAGATCTGAAGTTCAAAATAATCATTACCCACCTGTCATTATATGAAGATCACAAACTTGATTGAAGTCCTCTTTAACTGATAATCATCCGCTAATGTCACAATTCACGAGGCCCTAATATTTACATCTAAAGTGTGCATAGGTAAATACACAAATAATGCATTGCATTCAACTAGTTAGGTGATCACGTGTATGTGAATACATTTGAATGGGTGCATTCACATTCATTAAAAAAATGAAGGCTTATGTGATGCACGCTCGCCTTTCTTATTTTATTTTGGAATAATACCACATTGGCCTATGAAGGCATGCAAAACTCATGCCGAAATATTCCAAAAAATGACGGAAGGAACCTTACTCAGCTTTTTCCACAAAAGAACCAGACAAACTTCGAATAAAGCAATCCATTTTCAAAATACGCGTATTACCAGAAGGTATGGGAAGTACTTCGAGGAACGAAGGCATAAAAGATTAATAACCAGTATCATATTCATAAATTTATTTTCAGTTGTCTTTTAAATAAAGAAATAACAGCGACGAATGAATTAACAAAGGAAATGCCAATAGATATGGACGAATCTTGGCAAGAGAAGTTTCATATATATATATATATATATATATATATATATATATATATATATATATATATATATATATATATATATATATATATAATAAGCATATAGGATCTCCATATCTTTAATTTTCAATCTACGTTAAGTAAAACGTATACGTGTATTTTTATTACTTCACACTTCCTCCGCATGTCTTTAAAAAACGGGAAAGTTGACAACAGAAAATGCGAATAAAATTTTAACGCATTAATCTTAAAATCGAATTTTCGGACGTGAAGTAAAAGCGAATTCCATTCATAGTAGCAAATATTTGCTTCAAATTAGTTATTCAACACTAAACCCATTTCTTCTTGATAATTTTTGGTTTATGTTTCTACGAGCTAGCCATCGTCTTTTTCAAAATCCGCGATCTTCATTTCAGGCCATCAATCTCTACACCACCAACGACTACAGATTCTAAATGACAATTCGCTTATAAATTATTTACATTCAGATTTATGTATGTGAGTTTAAACCATAGTCGCTCATTTGTTAGCTTGTATGCTAATACGTTTTTTTATCAAATACTATGCATACATGCTTACATAGTCGACAATTTAAAAAAAATCTCCAACACGAAAAATGTCTTACATAACTGAGTACCACTTTAGTAGTTCATGTGAATATTAATCATCAGATTAAGATTTATTTCATACAAAAAACAAATTTTTCAAGACCTATCTAGAACAGGATGAAATAAAAAAATTTTTAAAAAAACTAGGATTATGCAAAATTATGTTAAAGACGACATTACAAAAAATAGAACATAACAAAACAAAAGCAGATTAAATTGGTGTATTGATCAAATAAAGAGCACGGATTTTGAAAAATACGACAGGCGTTTCGATCAAAGTATCAATCAACATGTTTAGTTTTGTTTGGCTTTGGGCAACTATTTTGACGCAAATTAAATCTTGTCAAAACAACAAAAAATCGATCGTCATTTGCGTGTAATGACGCATTTCGAACATTTGTGCTCCGCAATGAAACAATTAGTGATTGTGCGGGTGGTGGTAAAAATTCGTTAAATCAAATTTTCGTGCATTCCATTTTAGCTAAAAATTCGCACAACTGAAAGACGGTAGCGTTGCTATGTTCTACGACTAGTTAGTCTATCTCAAGCTCGCAAACACTGTTTGCAGAACTCTTGCCCATCATCATAGTACTAATAAATATTAGCTAGTGAGCACCAAATCCAAACACATGCTTCAGGTTTCGAGGAGAAAAAATGCATTCCTTATTTATAGTATATTAAAATACCTAATACCTGAGTGGAATGCCGAATGCACAAGACCTATGCAGTCAAAATCATAACATTTTCGCAGCATTCACTAAATGCATATAAATCGTTAAATGAAACATGGGGAGTAAAAATGTAAAAGACACGTTATTTACTGAATACTAGTTAAATGTGGCATTAAAATCACCGACTGCAAGCAAATGTCTTGAAAGTAAAAATTGTTTAATATTTAAAGAATAAAATCATAGACAGTTCATGGTGTAACGCAAAATCTAGCCAATTATCTAGCTGGTCGATAATTAGGTAGCAACAAATTGCATTCAAACACATTTTTACTCGTAAAAGAGTCAAAAATATTGTAATAGCATTTACTACGTTGTCGAAATATATCATCAGTGTCATAAGAGCTGTAAACAGCATGACTAAGAATTCCAATCGTGATGCAGAATAAGCCTAATTGTTAGTGAAATAGGAAACAGAGCACACAATCTGTGTGTAAGCAAATCGCCGTATTTACTAAATCGCGTTCTTGTGCCAATTAATAGTCAAAGCTCTTCTCTGAATGAGAATAAAATTGCAAGAATTACACCAAACTTTTAAATATAAACATAAAATAAATTTCGACATATTTAATTCGAAATGCGGGTTGATAATAGAGTTTCAGATTTCGGACGTGATTTGATTATAAGCGTGGATGAATATTAGTTTTACCAATCTGTTTGACTGGAGGCAAACAAATAGGATTACGCTATCAAATTCAAGATCGAAACTCCAATATTGCAAACGTAGTTGTAACACATCTTGCTACAACTTGTCTAAAAAATAATTTTTTCGTCATAAAGTAAAAGCGGGTGTGCAAATATATCAAGAAATTATGCCAGTAACAGCACGGTCATGAATAAATTAAACGCAGCCAGATTTTCACGGATTGGAGCTTCTCCGACGATTATCGATAATACTGACTATTTTCACAGTTAAAACGAAAACACACTTGAGAATGAACGTATGCAATACATTCGAATCACGGCTGTCAATTTGCAGGCTTCATTATCATATTTATTATAAATGCTCGAATTCGACTAGTCTGACCTCCGGTGACAGCTAAGGATTTAATATTGTTTGCAATAATTTTTAGCTACGAATTTCGAAATCGCATCGACGAATGTAAATGGAGAAATGCATTATTTATTGAAGCATAACTTTATAATTAAGCAAGTCTATACAATTAATTAAAAAGGCCGTTTTATTTTCGTTATATTTGAAATCGACTGCAAATTTAGGAAAAAAGAGAATTAAGCTCCATTAAACGTCCACAGTACGTAACAACGAACAGGAAGCGTGAAGTTCAACGGCAGGAGCACCCACGCACCAAAACACTCATACACACTATGCACCAGTTTATATTCAGCCCGTATAAATTTATTTTTTGCAGCTGAGTGCTTCAATAATAAGCATGTCCTTTTGATATCTTCCTTTGAAAAGAACTTATTTTCCGTCTTTTTTTGAAAACTTGTCTCCAATAGCTGAGCACAAAGTTCATAGAAATGCCTCAAAGCGATAAATGAATGTATGTAATGCATCGAAACCACAACTGTTAGTTTGAAGGCTTTGTTAGCATGTTTATAATTGCTCCAGTTCGATAAGCCCGACATACGATTATCAATTAAAAGTTTAATAATGTCCTCAATAATGGCCAGCTATGGATGGCAAAACGGCATCGATGAATAAAGACATCAACAATGTAAGGTTAATAGAAACTCTAGTGCAGGTAAGAAATGTTACCCTCTGGGGCTTTTCAGGGTAAAAACTTTATTTCTTAGCGACAGTCTAATTCTTGCAACTGCTAAAACGCAGTCCCCACTCGTTGAATCAAAGTTAGATTTGTTTGTTTCGAAAGTAGACAAAATACAAAGAGAAATAAGATTTCAGTCCATTTCGGACCATAACAGCCAGAAATATAAAAAGGCATGTTTCGCAGGTCTATTGCCTTCTTCTTCCAAACAAAGTTGCTACACACTAGATTTGTTGCTATTTCGACAGAACTATAGATTAAAATTTATTCTTAATTATGTGGCAATTCAACAAAACTATTCCATTTAACTAAAGTGTCGTATGCTAATCGACATTCAATTGTCTAAAAGTATTATGAAACGTTATGGCTGATAGTAGTAGGTCCATGATCACATCATAGTGTAGAAATTGGACGTAATAATCGTGTGCTTCATTACCTCGATTTAGCAATAACAAGACTTTGACTGAGTGATCGACAACAATCTTTTGCCACAATTTCTCACCTGACGATCACCATTATTGTATAGGTAAGTTAGAACAAAGCAATGTACCACAATTAATCAAGCTCATGATCCCAATGAAAGCTAATAAAGACACAAATGTCCATGACCAACTTTTGGAAGTCAATTTTTCACTAAGCTGGAAGGCGTGACTGATTTTAATGACAATTTAAATCACCGATGAACGAATATCGTATATTGATACATCTAAAATTATTGACACCAGAAAAGACAATCACAGAGTTATAGAGAACGAGAAGGAACATCGATTGGAATAATATAATCCCTCAAAATTGATGCCTACTTAGGCTCAAATAAACGATTACAAATTAACCGAAGAGGGGATAATTCAACAACAAACAAGATTAGCATAATCAAGGATGAGATCTTGATATAAGCACCTGATCCATTAATTAAAGAAAATAATAGTTCCCAAAAACTTCATTGACTTTATATTTATAACTAACCACTAAAAATGAGTTAGATCTCTGACAAATTTTTATTTCACGTTATATAGCAAACTGCATCTGCTAAATCGAATTTATTCCCTGGATATTTAAAAGGGACTGAACTCTTTAACATATCCTCGATTACTATAATCAAGGTTTCGACCATGATATAAGCATCTGATCCTTTAATTACTTACATATTTATTTTTAAACTAAGAATTGTATAGTGTAGAAAATGCAATTCATCCAGTAGACAGGCTTTGTCCTTATTCGGAACTTATCACGTACTGGCTAGAATTTGGCGCGAACAGGGCTCGAATTTGGGCACGTCTATTTCAGAATCTGGAGCTCTAACCACTGAGCCACTCTGCCGCACACTACAGGACAATGCTTGTTTAATTTATAAGGATTGGTGATAGTAAGCGAATTGACGGGTTTGCCTTTTCATCCGCTATTCTGCCTAGCTGACTTGGTATTATTCGAGAGTTATATAAGAAACATAGACTACAAAATCTGTGAAAATGTGTATAAAGGAAGTCACAAACATATATTGAACAACGGTTCTACCGAACAATAATCTACCACAACCAAGTGAAGCTACAGACATTGTAGAAAACCTTCACCTGTACGAAAATTATCTCTGCGGTGTATATTAGACGTTTTTCTATCAAGAGTAAGAAAGGCAAAATAGAGATCCGTAATGTATTTTACAGTGTCTGGAGACGAAATCCGATGCTTGCTATACAGAAAAAATGAATGGAGCAAATGTTTATTAATTATTACTCGAAGAATCCCATACTAGTAAAACCATGCAAAGCATTTTCACAAAGGAAAACATCTCTTCAGCAACATATCGATAGAATATAAAAAAGTAAATCTAATTGGTATTACAAACAACAGTCCATTGACAAATGTCTTATTCAGGAAAATAAATTGTTATTCAAAAATTGCGCGGCAGATTTTTTGTTACCATATCGAAGGATAGGTCTCAATCCATTTACTCTGACTGCACGAAAGACGAACAAACGCGAAGCTCAAACAAATGTCACCAAAATGTCATACATTGCGCGAAAAAGGTATGTCAGCTTTTCTACTCCTACTACTTGACGTAAAATCGATTCATAACCAAACTGAGCCTAAGTGAAAATTTGTCAATCTAGGCTGAAATAATCTAATAAAAGCAATATTTTATTAAATTGAAGTCAAAAAACAACAAAAATACAAAAAAGGTATAACATCTACCTTGCCGTCAAACAGAAATTCCACGAAAGTTGGTTTCATTTGACCTTACGAGAAAGTTGCCTAATTTAAAAAAGATAGCACAAAACACGAAGGAAATTGCTTAATATGTACACCGCCAGGCTGCATTCAATACGGAAAGTGATACCAGGTCGAAAACTAGTAGTTGCAAAACACCTTAACGTAGGTTGCTATCACTAAGCAAAGCACAAAACGCAATCCATACATTCGACGCGCACGGCGCGTACCAAAGAGTTGATAAATGAAAACGAAACCGCGGCCTAAGCAATCATTCAATATGTTGGTAGTCGAAAAGAGTATTTACATTAAGCTTGCAAACTGTGAATAAAAACCGATTCATTTCGTCTTAGTCGGGCAAACACGAGATTCTGGTTTATTCCCAGTCCGAAAACTTGAATTTAATGATAGACAAGGGAATTACTTTGTCATCCTGAGAAGTTCCCTGATTAGACCAAATTAAGTTTGCCAGAAAAATCCTGCCTATATATATATATATATATATATATATATATATATATATATATATATATAGCAATAATCGATTGCGAGAGAAAATCCAGCAATACACATCTTTTAAAAATCGACTGGATATACAATTTCAAAAGACAAAAAGAGAAGGCCTATACCAGCTGCGCGTTCGCGTAATCCATTCCAACCGACATCAACGAGTTCTCAAGAACAAAGCTGTAGCTGAACTGTTTAAAAAATATACAGACAAATAAAAAGAGATAATACAGTTTTTATAACGTAAGTTGAAATCGATTATATAATGATCACTATCAATAACAATAAAGTACTAAACTACATTCAACGATAGAAAGTTAAAGCAAAGAGGCATAGTGCACTCTACATTCCATCATCATCATCAAGTAAATCGGTAATTCAATTAATTACAGCCGGACTCCTATACAATATGCCATCCAAATTGCATGTAATCAGGGCAACCCGATGGAATTAGTAAAGATACTGCCTTAGAAGTTGACATCAGATAATCTTCGTAGTTCCATCCCAGCATAGACTGAATATTTCTGTACAACGGCATTACTTTGGAACTCACTCTTTTCGTATGGTGGCCGATGATTTTTTGCGCATATTATGACATTTTGTTTTCAAAGCCATTGATAACAGATTAAATACCAAACAAAAGACAGATTATTATAATCAAGGTTGCGGTCTTGATATAAACACCTGACCCATTAATTACTTACATATGTCAGTATAAACTAAGATTTGTATAGTGTAGAAAAGGCAGATTAATCAAAGTTAAAAACCAAGTGACCATTCTCGTTCGGACAATCTTATTTCTATTTTAATTATCACTAATCAGTGTTCAATTTTTTGTGAGTAATTGAGTTGCATGCACGCTTTGCTGCATGGTTCTATCTGAATACTCTTTGTTAATAAAGTATTGAAATTTGCATCCATCTATTGTTCTTAATACACATTATTGGGAAGGATCTCGAATTTGCTTCAGGTAATTGACGTGGATATTTGTTTTCAAGGTCACCACCGTATCGTTCTGTCATCTTTTGATATCAGCGTGTTTCGGTGAGCACACTTATTGCAAGAAATCTTATTCTAATATTATGGCTGGTTTAGTAAATATTGAGGATAAAGAGCAATTAGCAGGTGGACTTAAGGAATGTAGTTTAAAAGATAGTTCAGAGGAACTTAAGTGTTCCAAATTAGATGATCATACCGCATATATAGATTATCCGAGCCTGGCATCTCAGAGGTTCTCTTATGGTAGTGACCAAAGGACCTCTACACACAGATATAAACTCAAATCCTGTCATTATATCTTAACTCAATATAGCTTCAGGTGGTATGATGTCCGGTCAATAATGCTAGACCTCGAATTACCAGTTTAAACTTTACCTCGAAAGTGATACCAAATAGGATTAACCTGTCGGAAAAACAAACAAAAAATCTGAGATGGTATAAAATTGAAAATTGCATGCAATGCGCTCTTTGGTAGCACAAAGTTGCAAGATTCTAAAGCGAAAGCTTCTTTGTTAGAACATCGATTATGGAAATATGACACATATTGAGGAGTGCCAAATAAGGACGAGACAGAGCCACTAAGCGAATTGTATTCATTACATTATACAAGGTTTAATTTATACTGAAAGCATATATATAATTGTATACATATTTAGTTACATCACAGTGGATTTTAGGTTACTTTTTCTTTTCAAGTAAACATTAAAACGCATTAATATCAGTTTGTAAATGTCACTATTAGCAGAGTACGACAATAGACTAACAGCAATAGTTAACCATTTGTTGATTTATTAATTAATGTTGGACACCAGGTTAAAGCAAATTCTGGTAAACAGCTCATTAGTACATCAACAACAAAAAACTGATGTTTACTTTCACATTACTATGGAAAATAAACAGTTACTTATAGGCTGCAAAATAGAGCTAAATCGCATATTTAGAGTGCGGACGTAGGGGAAACATAACAGAAATCAATTTATAGCAGTTAATTTTTTTAATCAGGGATCACAATTGAAGACCATAAAGTAAAAAGAATTGATAAATAGACGAATTTCATTAATATACCTCTAGAGTAAGAGAGAGATTGGAAAGTATGAAGTCTAATTATTGACTAATGATATCGCAATTTTGGAAGGTTAGTTGTTTCAATAAAAATGATACTCTGAGATTTAATTTAAACTAATTCTTTAACTACCGTGATCATTCTAATGAGCTTACAACCCTCCAAAGCTAGCTATGAGTGCCTAGTTATTGATATCTGAATATTCCTATATTTTTGTTCTGTTCTGTTATCCTCTTCTTAACTTAATCTAGCGCACGATCTCCACACTATACATAACATCACAGGCTTTGCCAGGTATTTTATACACACCTGATGTATTCAGGGATTTTTCAGACGCCTTACGTTTTTTAGTTTACTGCAAAAGTAGATTTAAAAAATAGACATAAATTTCAGCAGTGTCAAAGAGAGGTTCGGTGCAAATAGATATCCACAAAATAAAGAAAAATGATTTTGAACGTAATCATAAAAATAGGTTTCAAAATCAAGAAACATCAAAGAATAAGCTTAAGACTATTGTCAGAAAAAATACAAAAATGGGTAGAAACAACAGGGCGTTAGCAACAAAGTATAAAATCAGAACTGAATTAAAACAGGCATTAAACAACCAAACCACACGTAGATAATAGAAATTTTAAATATATCAAGAGTACATGAAATACCCTGTAAACACCATGATCTTATTTGTTAGAAGACAATACAACTGAATAGGTTGAAAAGAGGAGAACATAGAGCACCAACCAAATATGGCCACATTCAGAGACCGGACCGTTAGAACTTTTCAGGAGACCAGCCATTAGATAGACATGGAGGGCAGTGCCATAATGTGACTGCGGTGAAAGCAACAGATTCCAAAGCATACCTGCACAGGTGTGAGGCCTGTCCGCGACACATTCTGAACAGAACGTTAAGAACTCCCAATAAGGACGAAACTGGTTTACTGGATGAACTGTCTTTTCTACAATATGCAAGGCTTAATTTATACTGACAAAATGCATACAAAATGGGACTGGTGTTTATATCAAGGTCGAAACCTTTATATAAATAAATGAGCATTTATTTCTCCTGTTTATATTTTCGTTAAGTTTCAGTAAATCCCTCCATTGTCTTTAAAAGCATTCATTTATTATTCCATACTTATGTCTTGTAACTATCGATTACTTACATCAGGTGCCATATTCAAGCACTTCCAAAATCTCTTTTGCTCTTGACCTGAAAGCCTAAATTATTTTTAATCAAAGTAGATTCGGGTATGAGTAGGTAACCCCATATAAATGAGCTACTTATTATTCTATAAAAGTCAAAAATTAACTAATAATTTCATAAATATGCGATAGTGAAGCATAATTTTTTAAGTTCCGATTTTATCTATATGGGTATTGCCTGTTCTGGTAGTGATGTTGAGGACCTCTACACACAGATATAAACTCAAATCCTGTCATTATATCTTAACTCAATATAGCTACAGGAATTGTGCATGATGTCCGGTCAATAATGCTAGACCTCGAATTACCAGTTTAAACTTTACCTCGAAAGTGATACCAAATAGGATTAACCTGTCGGAAAAACAAACAAAAAATCTGAGATGGTATAAAGTTGAAAATTGCATGCAATGCGCTCTTTGAGTAGCACAAAAGTTGCAAGATTCTAAAGCGAAAGCTTCTTTGTTAGAACATCGATTATGGAAATATGACACATATTGAGGAGTGCAAATAAGGACGAGACAGAGCCACTAAGCGAGGTGTATTCATTACATTATACAAGGTTTAATTTATACTGAAAGCATATATATAATTGTATACATATTTAGTTACATCACTGGTGGATTTTAGGTTACTTTTTCTTTTCAAGTAAACATTAAAACGCATTAATATCAGTTTGTAAATGTCACTATTAGCAGAGTACGACAATAGACTAACAGCAATAGTTAACCATTTGTTGATTTATTAATTAATGTTGGACACCAGGTTAAAGCAAATTCTGGTAAGCAGCTCATTAGTACATCAACAACAAAAAACTGATGTTTACTTTCGATTACTATGGAAAATAAACAGTTACTTATAGGCTGCAAAATGAGCTAAATCGCATATTTAGAGTGCGGACGTAGAAACATAACAGAAATCAATTTATAGCAGTTAATTTTTTTAATCAGGGATCACAATTGAAGACCATAAAGTGAAAAGAATTGATAAATAGATGAATTTCATTAATATACCTCTAGAGTAAGAGAGAGATTGGAAAGTATGAAGTCTAATTATATACTAATGATATCGCAATTTTGGAAGGTTAGTTTGTTTCAATAAAAATGATACTCTGAGATTTAATTTAAACTAATTCTTTAACTACGTGATCATTCTAATGAGCTTACAACCCCCAAAGCTAGCTAGAGTGCCTAGTTATTGATATCTGAATATTCCTATATTTTTGTTCTGTTCTGTTATCCTCTTCTTAACTTAATCTACGCACGATCTCACACTATGCATAACATCACAGGCTTTGCCAGGTATTTTTTATACACCTGATGTATTCAGGGATTTTCAGACGCCTTACGTTTTTTAGTTTACTGCAAAAGTAGATTTAAAAAATAGACATAAATTTCAGCAGTGTCAAGAGAGGTTCGGTGCAAATAGATATCCACAAAATAAAGAAAAATGATTTTGAACGTAATCATAAAAATGGGTTTCAAAATCAGAAACATCAAAGAATAAGCTTAAGACTATTGTCAGAAAAAGTACAAAAATGGGTAGAAACAACAGGGCGTTAGCAACAAAGTATAAAATCAGAACTGAATTAAAACAGGCATTAAACAACCAAACCACACGTAGATAATAGAAATTTTAAATATATCAAGAGTACATGAAATACCCTGTAAACACCATGATCTTATTTGTTAGAAGACAATACAACTGAATAGGTTGAAAGAGGAGAACATAGAGCACCAACCAAATATATTGGCCACATCCAGAGACCGGACCGTTAGAGACTATTCGGGAGACCAGCCATTTAGATATAGACATGGAGGGCAGTGCCATAATGTGACTGCGGTGAAAGCAACAGATTCCAAAGCATACCTGCACAGGTGTGTGAGGCCTGTCCGCGACACATTCTGAACAGAACGTTAAGAACTCTCCCAATAGGGACCGAAACTGGTTTACTGGATGAACTGCAACTTTTCTACAATATGCAAGGCAGCAATTTATACTGACAAAATGCATACAAAATGGGAGCTGGTGTTTATATCCAGGTCGAAAACCTTTATATAAATAAATGAGCATTTATTTCTCCATGATTGCTATATTTTCGTTAAGTTTCAGTAAATCCCTCCATTATTGTCTTTAAAAGCATTCATTTATTATTCCATACTTATGTCCTGTAACTGATTACTTACATCAGGTGCCATATTCAGAGACTTACTTTCAAAATCTCTTTTGCTCTTGACCTGAAAGCCTAAATTATTTTTTAATCACAAGTAGATTCTGGGTATGATGTTAGGTAACCCCATATAAATGAGCTACTTATTATTCTATAAAAGTCAAAAATTAACTAATAATTTCATAAATATGCGATAGTGAAGCATAATTTTTTAAGTTCCGATTTTTATCTATGGAGTATTGCCTGTTCATACATACATACAAATATTAATTTTTTTGCTCAGTGCTGTTCTTCTTGTTGTGAATTTGACCGCATTTTTCTTGTGTGGGGCAATTGATAGCATTCGTGGGTCGGTAAAATCTTGAAGGTTGTACATTTTCAGGTGCTCCGATTATTGGCCTTGGTTGATAGGTTCTCACTTGTTCCCTTTTTTAAGCTTTCAATCAGCTGCTTGTTCCAATGTCATTTTCAGACAAGCAGCTGTTGGGAAGGCTCAAGAGAAGGAGTAGTGAGGGTTACATATCAATCAGAAATCGGGCAGCTGAAAAATGTACGGTAACATTCAGATTTTGCCAACCTACGAGTGTATCGGATGCCCCGCACAAGCAGTCCGTCACATACAAATATAAACGCAGAATCGCGCCATTCCAACGGTTGATTCTACAGAAACCTATGTCAATAAGGCAGAACCAACTAGGTCTCTTCATTAGACCCTGCCTACAAGTGGATTTACTTTTAATCAAGGTTGTGATCTTGATATAAACACATAAATTTGTCAGTATAAACTAAGTATTGCATAGTGTAGAAAAGAAAATTTATTCAACAGATCGGTTTCGTCCATATTGAGAATTTCGATATTAATACGCAAAAAGTCTAAAATTCAGCATAACAGGCTATCAACAAATAGCAATTTTTGCCGAGACATTTTAAGTAAAAATAGCTTGTAATAACATTCTGCGCACTATAGATTGGAAAGCAGCCGAGTAATTAAGAAAAGCAGCTTTCATGGGCCGCTGATTCTGGTGGGATTACTTAAGTGTCATAGTGTGTAGAACTAGGTCTACTCGTTCTATTCCCGGTCAAAATCCTACGTTGGGCCAGTATGCTTCTCGCACACTTCATGGCTTCTTTAAAACTGTGTGTAGTGTGCGGCAGAGTGGCTCAGTGGTTAGAGCACCAGATTCCGAAGCAGACGTGCCCAGGTTCGAGCCCTGTCCGCGGCAAATTCTGACCAGTACGTGATGAGTTCCCAATAAGGACGAAACCGGTCTACTGGATGAATTGCCTTTTCTACACTATACAATTCTTAGTTTATACTGACATATGTAAGCAATTAATGGGTCAGGTGCTTATATCAAGATCGCAATCTTGATTATAATAATTGTTATCACCACCCGCGCAACCAATGTTCGTTTAATTATATAAATGTTCATTTCAATACCACTTCCCCATGTAGCAATTGTTATCACCACCTGCGCAATCAATGTTCATTTAGTTTGATATATAACTAGACAAGGTTGTAATGCGCTGATCTGGAGCGATAAGGAATGAGCGAAAGGACTGAAAACCAGACGTATTATGGTTCAAATCTCGGCTGCGTAAATTTTAGCAATTACTTAATGAGCGCCCAGTAAAGACGAAGTCAATCTGTTCCATGAAATTCATTTGCTATTGTACGCACTGCTTTGTTTATTTTATATATATATATATATATATATATATATATATATATATATATATATATATATCCGAGTGGTGAGGGGACACCACTTGTACCAAATTCCCGAAGAACTCCATGCAAATGGAGCCGACTTATCCTCTAAAAGGAGTCAGCAGCAGTAAAGTAAAGTAAGATGTATATATATATATATATATATATATATATATATATATATATACAAATATATATATATATTCTTATAATTAGGAAAGCACAAATAACAGAGTGGATAAAGGCCATTTATTTCGTAGAATACCAATCATCTCTTATACAATCATACATATTTATACATTTTGGGTTTTCGATTGATTATG